>SJYF01003449.1:267391-278332 GCA_006410515.1 Procapra przewalskii | reverse complement strand
CCATCCACTTCATGGATCAGGTCATGGCAAAGGGTCTTGTGTAACTCAAAGAAGATATGAGACATGTTATGCAGGACCACCCAAGATGGATGGGTCATCTATCCATCTAACTCTAGTGAAGAGTTCTAACAAAATGTGGTTCTATGGAGAAAGAAATGGCAATCCACTCCAATATTCTTGCCTGCAGAACCCCATTGATGAATTATAAGCTAAAATCAAGATTGAAATCAAGATCACCATACTTGCCTCCTGAGAAACCTGTATGTAACAGTTAGAACAAGACAAAGAACAATGGATTGGTTCCAAACTGGGAAAGGAGTACATCAAGAATATACATCGTCACCCTGCTTATTTAACTTATATGCAGAGTACATTATGCAAAATGCCAGGAAGGATGAAGCAGAAGCTGGAATCAAGATTGCTGGGGAAAATATAAGTAATATCAGATACACAGATGACACTATCCTAATGGTAGAAAGCAAAGAGGAACTAAAAGAGCCTTTTGATGAAGGCTAAAGAGGAGAGTGAAAAAGCTGGCTTAAATCTCAGCATTCAAAAAACAAAGATCAAGGCATTCAGTCCCATCACTTCATGGCAAATAGCTGGGGAAAAAATGGAACCACTGAGAGACTTTATTTTCTTGGGCTGAAAAATCACTGCAGATGGTGATTGCAACTATGAAATTAAGACACTTGCCCCTTGGAAGAAAAGCTATGCCAAACTTAGACTGAATATTAAAAAGCAGACACATCACTTTGCTGACAAAGGTCCATATAGTCAAAGCTATGGTTTTTCCAGTAGCTGTGTAGGATGTGAGAGTTGGACCAGAAAGAAGGCTGAGCAGCAAAGAATTGATGCTTTTGAACTGTGGTGCTGGAGAAGACTCTGGAGACTCCCTTGCACAGCAATGAGTCAAACCAGTCAATCCTAAAGGAAATGAACCCGGAATATTCATTGGAAGGACTGATGCTGAAGCCGAAGTTCCAATATTTTGGCCAACTGAAGTGACAAGCCAGTTCACTAGAAAAGACTCTGATACTGGGAACGACTGAAGGCAAAAGGAGAAAGGTTGACAGAGGATGAGATGGTTGGATGGACAATCTCAGTGGACATGAGTTTGAGCAAACTCGAGGAGATAGTGAAGGAAGGGAAACCTGGTGTGCCGCAGTCCATGGGGTCACAAAGAGTCGGACATGGCTTAGGGAATGAACAAAAAATGGCCATTGTATTTCTTGTTTATTATTAGTAATTTTTCTTCTGGCTATTTATTCTCTCCACCCAGGATAACTGATTAAAACAGCAGTAATATTAATATTAATAACTTACAATGGAAAATAATGTAAAAAAGAATATATATCTAAATATATATTCATTTCTATATATTTTCTTCTTACATATATTTATATAAAACTTAATCACTTTGCTGTGCACCTGAAAGTAACACAGCATTGTAAATCAGCTCTATGTCAATAGAAATTTTTAGAAAAGTAATATTTTGTCCCCTCTGACTAGAACAATATGTGAAGCACAGTAAATATCCAATAAATATATGCTGAATAAATGAAAGATGGATAAATAGTAGGGGAAATGGGTAGTTTGAACAGGATTAATGGCTATTTCAAAAATATAAATATTTCAATATTTGATATTTGAAAAGGAGAAAAGAAAACAATAATGTGGAAGTTTAAGAAGGAGGTAAGATTAAAAAACTAAAAAAGCTTTTTTGCTGGTTTTAAAGAATGAGAAGAACTGAATGCATGTGAAGTCTATAGGGAAGCTACTCAAGAATAAAAAGTTTACAAAAATAATAAATAAATAAATAATAAAAAATAAAGAATGAAACATGATTCTAAAACAATCAAGGATTACTGGATCAGAGCTGCAGCTTCTTATGGAAGGATCAGTCTCAGAAAGGAGAAAGTGCAGAAGCTTCTGTCCTTCTTCTCTTCCTTCCCACTTTCTTTAATTTCCCTCTCCTATCCTTTTTTTCTTCTTCTTTTTTATTGCTTTCATCTCTCCTCTACAACTATTGTTTTAGCAAGTCTATACTACCAGGTGCTGTAAAACAAGGGGTTTAATTTGAATAAAAACAAAAAGTGAGATCTGACTATAGATAAGAAGAAAGAAATTGCCTTTGTTCCAAGGAAATTAGCAGCAGCATCCCTAATGGGTTTATTACAGCTATTCTATTACAGCTACTCTATTAGTCACAAATAACCTAATGGACTCTGGATGATGTAAGTAGAAAATGACTGCATTAAAATCGTGGCTATTGGGGATATCTCAGAGAACCTGCACGAAGGTGCCAGCACAAGACAACATGAGAGGCAACATCGCTGATGACTGGTGGCCACTTCTGCAACTGGCATTGCCTCCAGTCAGCCGTTGGTTACTGGACTCCAGTACTCTGAACTGTTTGTCATCACACCATTAGACTCTACTCCACTGCAGGGACCATAAAAAATTCTTCATCGACTCTTCCTGTCACTTCACTCCCTTAAGAATCAACACAGAGTCATCTGACAGGTTACGCTCAGGTCACATCAAACCTGAGGGGAAGGAAGAATCCAACTTCTTTTGAGCTAGAATAAGCGACAGTGTATCTGTCTCTTGTATTCCTTTGGATCCCCACACACATGAGTATGAATCCTGGTTACCCTCAAAGTCAAATATTCACTGGAAGCGATTTCTAAAAAGGGGAGCTGTATGATGTGGAAATGACACTGGCTCCCTGGGCTCTCATACACACCTCTGTCTCAAACCACTACATGACCTTGTATAAATCAGCCATAGTCTCCAGGCCATTGTTCACTTGTCTGGAAAACATGGCTGTTCTTTTCACATCTGCTAGCCCTTTCCAGTGCCAAGATTCACCATGTAGCATCTCAGAGCTAAAGAAATACGTAGTAAACCCAGTCATATCAGTTTATAGAATTTTACCACTTATGATTCTTCTTAGAAAACCCTTAGGGAGCCAACATAAACCAGAACATCTTCACTAGGTATTATAAAGATAGAAAAATACAAATGAGAAATGGTAAAGGTCTCAGACATATATACCCTGGTCAGATACACTGAAGTGAGACTCAGAAAAGGTGTCAACACTGAGGTTATATTTTTGCTCTTGAGAAAGAGGAAAAATATGCCAGGGGAACTAGATTTTCCTCCTAACAAACAGTTCAACAGAAACAGGGGAAATAGAATATAAAGGGAAGATACGTCAAGTCAACACAAAAATCAGTTGGAGATAACAGGCCTAATACAATTCAGGTTTCTTTCACAGAGATGTTTCTGCAGCTGGGAAGTTCAGTAAAGACTGGTCCAGACTAGATATGATGCAGACTTATCTTTGTGACACATTATTACCAACTGCCATTGAGGAAAGCATCAGGAACACGGAGAGTTCAGATGTTTAGTATGTTTTTAAAAATAAGTGTTAGGAAAATAGAAGAAGACAATGCACTAGTATTATTTTTAGGTCTCTGATCATTTAAGTAAATACATTGGAGAAGAAAATTAAGTTAAACCTGAAAGGCTGAAGAAGGTGGCTTAAAGTTGTATTTGTTCATATACCTGAGAATGAAATCACTCACTGGTCAATAGACAAGTAAATTAAAATTGCTACCTTAGATTTATATGAGATCTTACTCCTATTTCTCAACATGAAAGATGCTGATAATCAGAAAAGAACCTTTCTCTCCTTATACCAGTTCAGTTCAGTTCAGTTGCTCAGTCAAGCCCAGAGTTACATTGTGGGTTTCTCTACCAAATCTTGATTTGAGCTATACAGAAATATCTTGAAAGAAATATCTATTTTATCATTTTGTCTACAATTAATAATAGTATGATTGTAGACACTTTAATTAGTATAAATGTTGGGAAAGGCGAACAGTCAATATTCATCAAATTGAGAATGATCACACTCTTTGATCCAGCAACTCTATGCATAGGAATTACCTCTATAGATACACTTGCAAAATTATGCTATGATGTATCTTTGACAATTTTTGTTATAACTTTTATAATAGCAAAAATATCTGGAAATAATAATAATTGACAGGAAAATAGTTAAATCAGTTATACACACTGATATATGCTCAATCGTGTCTGATTGTTTGCAACACCATGGACTATAGCCCACCAGGCTCCCCTGTCCATGGGATTCTCCAGGTAAGAATACGAGAGTGGGTAGCCATTCCCTTCTCTAGGGGTCTCCCTGACCCAGGAATCAAATCCAGGACTCCAGCATTGCACACAGATTCCTTACCATTTGAGCCACCAGAAAAGCCCCTCTACATTGATACAGTATTCTACAGCCATTAAATAAAATGAAATTGATGTATGTGCAGTGACATGAGAAGACAATGTGCTTATTTAAATCAAGAAATATAACTGTATATTAAATTGTCACTAGATAATTTTTTACAAGGATATATGTGTGTCTATTCTGAAAGAATATGCAGGACACTATTAAAAGTAGTTACCTTGGTGAATCATATGTCCCTGGATATAAAAATTTATAATAGTTGACTTATGGTATATGCATAGTGATTCAACATTTTTATAGACTATACACTATAAAAAATTATTGTAAAATATTGACTGTATTCCTTGTGCTATACATTACATCCTTGTCCCTTATTTATACTATACCTGGTAGTTTGTACTTTTTAATCCTATTCATCTATTTCACCCCTTCCCAATTCCTCTCTCCTCTATCAATCACCAATTTGTTCTCAGTTTCTGTGAGCCTATTTCTGTTTTGTTACATTTGTTTATTTGTTTTGTTTTTTAGATTCAACATATAAGTGAAAACATACACTACTTTGCATGTTTATATAGATTAGTAGCATTCCATTGAGCATATATCCACATCTTCTTTACTAATTCATTCATTTATGAATATTTAGGTTGTTTCTATATCTTGGTTATTACAAATAATGCCACAGTGAAAATTGAAGTGCATATATCTTTTCAAAATAGTGTTCATTTTCTTTTAGTCTTAGTATCAACAAGAAAAACTGATATTTGAAATAATTAGAGAAAATTTAAAGGACAAAATATGAAGAAGTACAGTTGAAATGGTAATGTGTAAAGTGTGCTGAGGAGTGTGCTATGTGATTTGAGAGAAATTGAGCTATCAAACAAAATATTCTCACCTAAGATAAATATCTGTGGTTTTGTATGCATATACTTCGGAGTAAAGGAAACATGTAAATTATACAACTTACGTAGGAAGAACTCAGGAAAGTGTGACTTTAATTCCAAAGTGCTAACCACATACACATACATATTCACCTCTTAAGGGATATCACAAACTTTTTCTCATATTTTTCTTTATTGAGGGTAGAATAAGCACTGAAAATACAACTTAATTATTAAATATCAGATAATAAAAGAGGAAATCCAATTAATATGCCATGTGGTATTTCTCTAATGGCTTCTACGTGTGTACCATAAGTCCTTATAGGATTTCAACTTCTCAGACACCAGCAAGCTATATTTGGCCATGTTGGCAGCTTTATTAAGATAGCTGTTAGCAATGCTAAGAAAGTAAACTCAATTTCAAATGAGGCTGAAAACGTCTGATACACAGGCCATGTTGATAACTACACTAGTTGGATCGTTTTGAATTCTTACAGTAGGTGAACCACCAAAAAGTCGACTGGTTTGTGTGTATACCAACACAGTCACAGGTATGACTGACATTTTTTTAGTGATGCCAGGATCTTATCTCTCGGGGAGAGAATACTGATATTTATAGATTTAAAAAATGCCCCCCATTTTTTTTAATGATCAAAACATCATAAGACTGAGTAATATATCTATAAAAATATGCATTCAGCTAAATTACTGGAAAATCTACAATAAATGGCTATTTCAGTTAAGAAAATTTTGTTTCCAAAACACTTTGTTTTATATTTGAGTACCAGATCATGGTAAATGTGATACTGACTGTTGCATGTTGTTCTGAAATGATGCCAGGACTTCCTTGGCATTGCAGTGGAAGACTCTGCACTTCCACTGCACGGGTTCAATCCCTGGTAGAGCAAGTTCCAAGTACTGTGAAGTACAGTCAATTTTTTTTTCTCAGTAAATGAAAATTTCTAAGTAGTATTTAGGAATTCAGTTGGCTACAGACACAGTATTGAAAAAATATAACAGTTAATTCTGGGCCAGCATTAGCTTCTAGTCTTCCCAGCTTTGGAGAAAAGATGGGATGCTGAACTCTTGGTAAGATCCAAAAAAAAAGATTTACATTTACATAGTAAGAGTGATTGAGACCTTTCCTTTCAGTATCAGACCACAGCCTCACCTCTATAAAATTCCTTTCCCTGTGTTCCTTTGCTGGACTGATTACAGTACATATCTGGCTGGGAGGTAAGGATGGAATAGAAGGCATTTAATTGACATGTGAGTGATTTGTTGGACTTCTTACTGACATGGTTGAGTTGACAACTGTTTGTGTTTCATCAGTTGCCCAGAAAGTCTGAGACAGAACTTTGGATATGTAAGCCCCTTTTTTCAGGTTTGCTAACTTCCCTATGATACCAAGGGAACATTTCACACAAAGATGGGCTCAATAAAGGACAGAAATGGTATAGACTTAACAGAAGCAGAGCTATTAAGAAGTGGCAAGAATACACAGAACTGTACAAAAAAGATCTTCATGACCCAGATAATCATGATGTTGTGATCACTCACTTAGATCCAGACATCCTGAAATGAGAAGTCAAGTGGGCCTTAGGAAGTATCACTATGAACAAAGCTAGTAGAGGTGACAGAATTCCAGTGGAGCTATTTCAAATCCTAAAAGATGATGCTGTGAAAGTGCTGCACTCAATATGCCAACAAATTTGGAAAACTCAGCAGTGGCCACAGGAAGGGAAAAGGTCAGTTTTCATTCCAATTCCAAAGAAAGGCAATGCCAAAGAATGCTCAAACTGCCACATAGTTGTACGCATCTCACACGCTAGTAAAGTTATGCTGAAAATTCTTCAAGCCAGGTTTCAACAATACATGAACCATGAACTTTCAGATGTTCAAACTGGTTTTAGAAAAGGCAGACGAACCAGAGATCAAATTGCCAACGTCCGCTGGATCATGGAAAAAGCAAGAGAGTTCCAGAAAAAAAACATCTATTTCTGCTTTATTGACTTTACCAAAGCCTTTAACTGTGTGGATCATAATAAACTGTAAAAAATTCTGAGAGAGATGGGAATACCAGATCACCTGACCTGCCTCTTGAGAAACCTATATGCAGGTCAGGAAACAGCAGTTAGAACTGGAAATGGAACAACAGACTGGTTCCAAATAGGAAAAGAAGTATGTCTAGGCTGTACATTGTCACCCTGGTTATTTAACTTACATGCAGAGTACATCATGAGAAACACAAGCTGGAATCAAGATTGCTGGGAGAAATATCAATAACCTCAGATATGGAGATGACACCACTCTTATGACAGAAAGTGAAGAAGAATTAAAGAGCCTCTTGATGAAAGTGAAAGAAGATAGTGAAAAAGTTGGCTTAAAGCTCAACATTCAGAAAACAAAGATCATGGCATCCAGGCCCATCACTTCATGGCAAATAGATGGGGAAACAGTGGAAATAGTGGCTGGCTTTATTTTTTTGGGCTCCAAAATCACTGCAAATGGTGACTGCAGCCATGAAATTAAAAGACACTTACTCCTTAGAAGAAAGTTATGACCAACCTAGACAGTATATTCAAAAGCAGAGACATTACTTTGTCAACAAAGATCCATTTAGTCAAGGCTATGGTTTTTCCAGTAGTCATGTATGGATGTGAGAGTTGGATTATAAAGAAAGCTGAGCACTGAAGAATTGATGCTTTTGAACTGTGGTGTTGGAGAAGACTCTTGAGAGGCTCTTGGACTGGAAGGAGAACCAACCAGTCCATCCTAAAGGAGATCAGTTCTGGGTGTTCATTGGAAGGACTGATGTTGAACTCAAACTCCAATATTTTGGCCAGCTGATGTGAATAGCTGACTCATTGGATAAGACCCTGATATTGGGAAAGAATGAAGGCAGGAGGAGAACGGGATGACAGAGGATGAGATGTTTAGATGGCATCACCAACTCAATGGACATGAGTTTGGGTAAACTCCAGGAGTTGGTGATGAACAGGGAGGCCTGGTGTGCTGCAGTTCATGGTGTTGCAAATAGTCAGACATGACTGAGTGACTGAACTGAGCTGAACTGAATTTCCCTATGAGTCAAGTCAATTTCACCTCTCCCACCATAAATTCCAATGTCTATTTCAAAGAAATTTATTTCTTCTATTTTTCTTAGAAAGTAAAGAATTTGGATGTAGGTAATTATGTGAAATGGTGTAGGATGTCTCAGTTTTTGATAATTTGTTGCTTATTAAGAAAATATCCACTGTATTTACCAGAAACAGCTGTGTCCAAAAGCAATGGAATTTAAAAAAAAATACTATGCTATCTCAAACACTGTGGATGCCAGATGATGTTCCTGTCCTAGGATAATGGAAAAGCTCTTCAGGAAGTGCAAAGATAAGGAAATCTATGAACTTCAAATTACTGATGATGAGAGCAAAAGTATACATTGTGGCTAAACAGGAAGAATCTCTTTGTTCACGCACCTGGAGACGTCTGTTAATACGAGTCACCTAAAGGTTGGTTATACATAATTTTAAATAGGCATACAAATTACCAGGTTGGGTAGGTCTCCTACAGGAATCAGCAGGTAATCTAAGAGAAGAGGAGTTTCATTAAATACAAATTTTTAGTGCCTATTCAGTAGAGGGTAAATTTGACATGATTCGAGGATTAATTAAGCCTTCCCTAAAGTTCTCTTTTAGTTGCTAAATACAGAAAAAAGATCAACCTCATCATAGGCAAATAGTCAAAGAAAACTAGGATTATCTCATGCTAACTCAACTCTCTCACTTAACATCCAGCTAGCACCTAGCAGCTGCCGAACACGTGCTTCGAATGATGGATTCTGCTCTAAGCAAAGAATTATATTTCTTCCTAAGTAACTGAAAGTCTATTAACTATACCTTGGAAATTTATCAAATTTCTAAAATGCATTTGTATGGGTACACTAAGCTTTTGAGTGGGTCAGGAGTATCAAGAAGATTCTGGAGCTTGTTGCAAGTTTCATTAAGGTCTGAATTCAGATAATGCTAAGAGGTACTGACAGATACCACAGCCTAAGCCTCTTTATAGACTTGAGAGGGGATGAAACCTCACCTTAAGCTAACCTGGACAAGATAACAAGAATTTAGAAAGTTACAGAGGGGCAGGTAGAATACTAATTCCATGAGATAATACAAAATCAGAATAATATCAATAGTAATAAAACATATGTATTGAGTACTACATATCTGAAATATCATATGTCATCTCATTGATCCTGATAACACTTCTAGGGGTTATATGTTAATTAGTGTCATTGTTATTGTTATTTCATCCATTTTATTTTCAAGGAAACAGAGATTTCATACAAATTAAAGAAAACTGCCTAAAGTCAGTCTGTATTGCAATGGCAGTGCCCAGGCTCTTAACAACTATCCATCCTAAACTATCCATCTGCTCAAAGGAACATCACTAAGGGGCAAAAGATACCAAGAATCTGACTGAAGATGCCTGTAGTGGGGTCGGCTGCAGAGAAACTAATCTGCTGAGAACTATCAACAACAGAAGCTCTTTCGTGGGAGCAACTGTTTCTGAAGCCTGCAAGAAGACTTACTCAGAGAAGACGTTGGTTACAAAGCCTTGGAACATTTGCTACTCCAAGTGTGTGCTCTTGTTAAGTGTACTCTCAGAGCCCACCCCAGTCCTGCTGAATCTGCATGATAACATATCTTATGACTCTGCATAAGATCTCCAGATAATTCACATACAGATTAAAATTTGAGAACCACTGCCAATATCACTCATAAAGTACTGTGTGGCATCACCAAAGCTAGAATGGTTACAGCTTTATTTTCAATTTAACAGGATGAACTGGGGGTGGGAATTGCATATACATAAGTTTACCATTTCTAGAAAGGTAATTACACTGGTATTAAGATAGGACATTCAATTTAGGGACAAGGCAGTTAGTTCCACTCTCTGTGACACTTCATAAGACTGCTGGTGTACCACAGGTGTGGAATTAACTGCCAATCCACAGGGTTCAGTTCTGCCTGTTGAAAATCTTTTCAGAGGCAGTTGATACCACAGTGCAATTTTAAGGCAATTTACAGTGAATATTAAGGTATACCTGCAGATATCATCATGGAGTAGCCATCCTAAAATGCCAGCTGAGTGTAATGTGGAAATGGATAATCTTACCAATAACAAATGCAAAGTAAAAGTTGGTAGTCTCCATGGAGTCTAGAGCCAGACATCTTGGAATCTGAAGTCAAGTGGGCCTTAGAAAGCATCACTACGAACAAAGCCTGTGGAGGTGATGGACTTCCAGTTGAGCTGTTTCAAGTCCTGAAAGATGATGCTGTGAAAGTGCTGTACTCAATATGCCAGCAAATTTGGAAAACTCAGCAGTAGCCACAGGACTGGGAAAGGTCAGTTTTCATTCCAGTCCTAAAGAAAGGCAATGCCAAAGAATGCTCAAACTACTGCACGATTGCACTCATCTCACATGCTAGTAAAGTAATGCTCAAAATTCTCCAAGCTAGGCTTCAAAAATACATGAACCATGAACATCCAGATGGTCAAGCTGGTTTTAGAAAAGGCAGAGGAACCAGAGATCAAATTGCCAACATCCGCTGGATCATGGAAAAAGCAAGAGAATTCCAGAAAAGAACATTTATTTCTGCTTTATTGACTATGCCAAAGCCTTTGACTGTGTGGATCACGATAAACTGTGGAAAACTCTGAAAGAGATGGGAATACCAGACCACCTAACCTGCCTCTTGAGAAACCTGTATGCAGGTCAGGAAGCAACAGTTA
>SJYF01003449.1:236056-248937 GCA_006410515.1 Procapra przewalskii | reverse complement strand
ACCTTTAAAAGGTGAAGGGTACATTACATTCCTAACTTTTCTATGCTTTATAATTTGATTTAAAAATGATATTAGAGTAGTCCATTATTTTTGTAAAATTGTCTTGCCCACAACTCGGACAAGATCAATCATAGGACTAGACAATTTGATGTGAGGATTGATAAGGGGGATGTAAAAGGAAAGGAAGGGAAAGAAAGACAGATATGAGTCAGTTCCTGGGCTTTCTTTTTCTTGACATTCACTCATTCATTCAGTCATTCATTAAACAAATATTAATTGATGCTTGGCCATTAAGCAACAATTTTTAATAAGGATTCTCAGTTGGAGTTAAAGCTAAACTGGTATCTGATAAAGGAGCAGGAGTTAACTGGAAAACTAAGGGAAGGAAAACTGGGGCCAAAAATGGAAATTGTGGTAAAGGGAAAGCATCTTAGTAAGGATTCTGATATTGAGGTTAACATGTCTATAGCTATTTTATTTGCCTTGCATAGCATATCTTTAGCATTTTTAATTTATTATTTTGCTTTATTTCAAGAAATTCAGGAATCACTCATTTTGCTCATTTTATAATATCAGGCACTTAATGAAATACATGACCCGCTTATTTGAAAATGACTGCCTCAGAGATTCAGTAGCATTAATTTTTATAAAGTAACCTTCTTTTTTGCTACCAATTACAATTAATAGGTGATTTTTGTCAGTCTACTTTTTAAAATACTGAAGTATGAAATATAGGTCATATATCAAGTGCATGCCTTTCAATTTTCTGACTGGATTCATACTCTGATAATCTTTATTTGTATATTTTCTAATACACTTAGATGCATATGTTTTCCCTAGTTTGAACCTAAACATCACATCAGCTATACAGATGTATGCAGGCTTCTATTATGCTAATTCTACCTACCGGGAACTATATTGCTCGTCCTTTGGTGATAAAACATCCACCCAAAGCAGAGATGTGTTGCCACTCTGAAATGCAATACACACTGGCAGCCTCAGTGAAGGCGTCAGGATTCGCTACTGGGTTATGTCTCAGCTGTTGTATTCAGGTGGTGTACAGCCAAGTTTGGGGCTCCATCTATGTAGTAAGGCCCTAAAATAATTATTCAAAGACTGTTCCAAGTTTGTTTGGCCTAATAATTATACCAATAGGGTGCAGGAGTTTGGAAAGCAATTTTAGAGTGACAGAAAAATGTATTTTCCTGTTAAAATATTAAAGCTCCAATATTTGTATAAAGCAAGCCACAAGAATTACCTTAACAGACAATGAGGAAAACTATTAAAATTATAGTAAAGTGCATGGGAAATGGTCTGAATAAATGCAGAGTTATGTTACATGCTTGGATGCTGCAATTTGATTTTATAACAATGTCTATTTTCATAAAATTAATTGTAAAATTTTCAGTGAAGCTGTTTTGCAAAATTTGATAAACTTATCATAAAATATACCTGGAGGAATAAAGATGTATGAAAAGTTAACTGAAAATTTGGCATAAGAGTTTACTACATGCTGATGGGAATGATTGGTGCTTGATGTTAAGTCGCTTCAGTTGTGTCTGACTGTTTGCGACCCTATGGACTGTAACCCGCCAGGCTCCTCTGTCCATGGGATTGTCCAGGCAAGAATACTGGAGTGGGTTTCCATGCCCTCCTCCAGGGGATCTTCCTGACTCAGGGGTTGAACCTGCATTTCCTAAGTATCCTAGATTGGCAAGTGGTTCTTTACCACTAGCGCCTTAAATGTCACTGGCTTCCTTCCCAACACTTTAACACAGGAGAAACTACACTAAATACACTTTAAGATAAACTGTAGGTGATCTTAAGGTGAAACCATGAAATTAATAGAAAAAAAATGGTGAATAAAGACTTTGGGACTCATCTCTTCTATCTCCTTCTCCCTCCTCCTTCTTAGCATAATTCTCTTTTTCTCTCCCTCCTTCTTTGACAGTTGATTTAGGCTATTAAGAAAGAAAATGAAAACTGCACTCAGTTCAACTTCACTGTCAATCCTGACTGCATTTTCAATGAGTCCTATACATGTGCTAAGGTGACCCTTGAGTCAGATGCAATAAGTTTGTCAATACCTATCTATTTGTTTAGTCTGAAAAACTTGAATTTGCTTTTCTTTCTACTTAGTGCATATAGGTCTTCTTATACAACTTGGTTGGTTGTCTAAAAGTGAAACAAAACCATCCTATTCACTTGAGTTTGGGTATAAATTAAATGATTTATTCAGGAAAAAAATGAACCCAAGGCCAATGTTTAAGTAATCAAGGGCTTTTTCTGACAGAGGAACACAGTCTTCAGGTATTTCTCCAGTAGCAGAAAGTTCCTCTAGTTCCCAAAGAGTCAGCAGTTTACAGTCAGAGGGTATGAACAGAATGAAATTTAACTTGTCCTCAAAGGAATAAACGTGTGACCTTGGCCTCATTAATTGTGCAGTGTGCACTGAGCTGACCCATACCTGAAACAGTTTAGAATTATGTTCATATACTAGAAATACCCTGAGTAATTTTTCACATCAGGAAAAACAAGAGTCTGATCTAGGTGTTCACTGCCATTCTTTTTGTGGAGGGAAGCCCTGGGCTTTTAGTCCCAATACCAACCTGCCTTTGGTGTCTTTCTCACTCTTTAGGATATTACCCTTAACTCTCGACTCTTGAAAATTTAAATTTTTATTGAAGTGTCTTCCTTATTGCATAGTGTAAAGCAATGCTGAGTGATGGCAGCTCCCCACCACAGTGACCATCCAACCAAAGACATTCCTGAAGCTGAGGTCCAGAAATAACTGCTCATCCCCCACATAATAAGGGCTAGAAGGATTCAACACTCCATTGGCAACTATGGAGGCACTGCTTAATACTCTGTATTCAAACCACATGTTTTACATCTTTTCTACATCTGAGAAAGCCAAGATGCAGAGACTAGGACCTGAAGAAGTAATTCTGTTAGGAAATTTGGGGGCCATATGTAAGTCATCTAACATATCTGGGTCTCAGATTCTACAATTGTAAAATTAAAGGATTGGGCTAGGTGACCATGAGGTTGCCTTTAAGCTCTGAGTTTGCGGACTTCAAATTCAAGGGAAAATCTCGCCAATGTTCTTACAAAAACAAAGTTGTTTTTTTTTTTTTTTTTTTAAGATCTCTCTCAGAACTTAGACAGGGGTAGGGGGGACTTCAAGGGAGAACCTACTGCAGTGGTTGCTAAGGAAACCAGCTGTATAGTGATTCAGGTTATTAATCAGTAATATCTTCCCAAGTAGTCAGCCTTGGTAATACAAATACTACCATTAAAACAAAATTTCTTTTGATTGAACTGTATATAAAGTGGCTTCTGATTAAAATGCAAACATCTGCAGGGGTATCGATCTGTTGTTTGCTATTAACAATTTATTATATCAGTTTTAAGCATTGGGACAACACAGGTATATTTTGAAGCAAATGAAGGAGGGGAGATGTAGAATATGGGAAGTCTGCCTGGGAGAGAAAGATAAGGTTCAGGTTCACAGGAAGGAATCTCACATAGTTAGAATTCAGCTTATAAAGACCTTAGCATATCAAAGGGAAAGAGGCACCATAATGAGGGTAGAGAGATGAGAAAATCAGAAATAGGAGAACACTGATGATCATTGTTGGACATGGGTGGCCAGAATCAACATGCTCCATAAGTGGGGCAGACAGGTAGAAAGAAAAACAAAATTCCTTGTCTAAAATCACAGAATATTTCCCCCTCTAATTCAGTGTCTTACAGTGCATGTTCTAGATATTCTGATCTTGATATTGAGTTATTGAGATCAAGACACAGCAAATTTCTTGGTGTAAAAATAATGGAGAAGACTGTTGAGAGTCCCTTGGACAGCAAGGAGATCAAATCAGTCAGTCCTAAAGGAAATCAACCCTGAATATTCATTGGAAGGACTGATGCTGAAGATGAAGCTCCATTACTTTGGCCACCTGATGTGAACAGCCAACTCAATGGAAAAGACCCTGATGCTGGGAAAGACTGAAGGCAGGAGGAGAAGGGGAGGACAGAGGATGAAATGGTTGGATGGCATCACTGACTCAATGGACATGAGTTTGAGCAGACTCAGGGAGATAGTGAAGGACAGGAAAGCCTGGCATGCTGCAGTCCTGGGGTTGGACACGACTGAGCAACTGAACAACAAGGAATAAGGCTACTTTTCAATATTTATTAGTAACAGCATGCCTAAAGGAGTTTTATTTATAGATTTTGAACGAGTATTCAAACGGGGATTTTTTCAGTAGTCATTCTAAAGTAGTCATTAAGGCAAAATAGTTCGTTTCATTTGGTTTTACTTTTTCCTAAAGCTACATTAAATATTTCTTTCAGAAATCATTATACACACTGAGATAGCCCAGACACGATTCTTAGATTTGTTTTACCTGGAACTAACATGCTATGGCGATTTGAAGGTTCTTACTCTCTGTGACACATTTGGACAAATGTTTCTGGAGCATTTCAGTAAGTTCTTGAATTTGCTTGAATTGAATCAACAAGGAAATTTCTTAAGATGAAGTTTTATACCAAAGAATAAAGTGAGCCAATACAAGTTAATAACTTACTTCATACTTGTGTCACTCTAGATAATCATAGAGTGTTCTATGAAATGGTATAAATCCAGGGGCTGGAAAGATCATCACAACAACTTGGCAGGAAATCGTGAAGTGCTCCATAGACTACATAAATTTGAACACAACAATTTTCAAGTTAGGTGAAGATCCCTGACATAGAAATATCTGTAAATAAGACACAAAATCTATATATTTGGAAAATTATAAGCATGATAGTAAAATCTTAAAGTTGCTCCAGAACTTTTGTCTGCCTCCTCCTTTCAATGACTCCAATTTTTTTTCCTTTTTAAAAAAATTTATTTATTTTTAAATTGAAGGATGATTGCTTTACAGAATTTTGTTGTTTTCTGTCAAATCTCAACATGAATCAGTCACAGGCATACATATGTCTCCTCCCTCTTGGACCTCCCTCCCATCTCCCTCCCCCTTCCACCTCTCTAGGTTGATACAAAGCTCCTGTTTGAGTTGCCTGAGACATACAGCAAATTCCCATTGGCTATCTATTTTACATATGGTATTGTAAGTTTCCATGTTACTCTCTCCATACATCTTACCCTCCCCTCCCCTCCCCTCTCCCTGTGTCCATAAGTCTTTTCTCTGTGTCTGTTTCTCCATTACTGCCCTGCAAACAAATTCTTCAGTACCATATTTCTTTCTAGATTCCATATATATGCGTTAGCATATGATATTTCTCTTTCTGACTTACTTCACTCTGTATAATAGGCTGTAGGTTCATCCGCCTCATTAGAACTGACTGAAATGTATTCCTTTTTATGGATGAGTAATATTCCATTGTATATATGTACCACAATTTCTTTAACCATCCATTTGTCAATGGACATCTAGGCTGCTTCCATGTTCTAGCTATCGTAAACAGTGCTGCAGCGAACAATGGGATACATGTGTCTTTTTCAATTTTGGTTTCCTCAGGGTATATGCCTAGGAGTGGGACTGCTGGGTCATATGGTGGTTTTATTCCTAGTTTTTTAAGGAATCTCCATACCATGTTCCATAGTGGCTGTATCAATTTACATTTCTACCAACTGAGCAATAGATTTCCCTTTCCTCCACACCCTCTCCAGCATTTATTGTTTGTAGATTTTTTGATGATGGCCATTTTGACCAGTGTGAGGTGATATCTCATTGTAGTTTTGATTTGTATTTCTCCAATAATGAGTGATATTGAGCACCTTTTCATGTGTTTGTTAGCCATCTGTTAGTCTCCTTTAGAGAAATGTCTGTTTAGATCCTTTCCCCACTTTTTGTTTGGGTTGTTTGTTTTTCTAGTATTGATTTGTATGAGCTGCTTACATATTTTAGAAATTAATCCTTTGTTAGTTGTTTCATTTGCCATTATTTTCTCCCATTCTAAAGGTTGTCTTTTCACCTTGCTTATAGCTTCCTTTGTTGTGCAAGAAGCTTTTAAATTTAATTAGGTCCCACTTATTTACTTTTGTTTTTATTTCCATTATGCTAGGAGTTGGGTCATAGAGGATCTTGCTCTGATTTATGTCATTGAGTGTTCTGCCTATGTTTTCCTCTTAAGAGTTTTATAGTTTCTGGTCTTACATTTAGGTTTAATCTACTTTGAATTTATCTTTGTGTACGGTGTTAGGAAGTGTTCTAATTTCATTCTTTTACATATAGTTATCAATGACTCCATGTTTTGATTTGTTTTTCTTCACTTTCAAGATTTCTTCTGTGAATTTCAGAATTATTTATTTTGACAGCTACATGGGCCTATCTAAAAGACATCTAAAACAAGGCAGTCCTTGCTTTGCTTGGTCCCTGTATACACACATTTCAGCAATCAAACTTTAAATCAATCTTCCAATAACACAGTTCCAATTCCTGTCACCATAATATATTAACTCTAGATGATTGTCTAAATTACAAGCTTTACTTCTTCAGTCCACAAGTTGCTACATAAATAACAGACACATTTTGTCATCAGTGATTAATCATATCACTTATTTCAGAGTCTGTTGGTAACCTGCTGCTGTGCATTTGGTATTCAGTTCCAACAAAGAGAGCAAAGCATGTGGTTATGTTACCTCCTTGTCTCCAAAATAATAAATTCACATTACATTGTACAAAAGTGATAATTGAGAAAGAAAACTGGCCAAGAAAAAAGTGCAGCAAAAAAAGAAAAAGTGATAGCTGATAACACAAAAAGTATAAATAGTGTAGAACATAAATGGAGCTGAAGAACTAGCTGATCTTCTAAATGTTAACATTATCACCTTTAGAAAGATTTTTGATGTGCAGCCAGAGGGAATATAAATAAAGGCAAAATTTACCAACATAAAAGAAAAAAGTGGTTACAATAAAAAAAGATGACAATATGCCAGAGGAAATGATGCCAGCAAAGAAATACACATTAAATAAATTCTCTCAAAAATTTTGCAACAGTAGATTCACAAAGGATCTAAATTGGGAAAGGAACACAGTGAATTTCCAATATTCTTGTCAAATATATCCTGCCATGTTGAGAAAACACATTATTCTTCACAAATTCTCTAAGATTTCTAGAGGAGTTGATAAATATAGTTTTATTGAGGCAACACTGTAAAATCCTAGGTCAGAAAGCGAGTTGGATAGTGTCTTTATTTTGTTTACAGTCCCATAATCATGAACTATCACTATCTTCTGAGCATCCCTGTCTCTTTCCTGATCAACATTTCCCCAGCAGTGTCTTCTATAAAATGGTCAAGTCAGACATGAATGCTAAGAGAAGTGAGAAGAAGGGAGTTATTCAATGACTTGAGAAAGTATCAGACAAAAATGATAATTTTATATCAGGCCCTGGAGAAAGAAATGGCACTCATTCCAGTATTCTTGCCTGACAAAACCCATGGACAGAAGAGTCTGCCAGGCTAAGTAAAAGAGTCAGACGTGACTTAGCGACTAAACAATAGAAAATATAAAAGCTTGTAGATATAAATAACATGATCTGTTTTATTTAAATGCTAATTTTATTATCCACTTTTTTTTCCCTTGAGAGTATTATTAGCTATCATTAGATAAATAATTCTTTGTTCCCACAACCTTCAGAGCACATTGTATAGAGCTGTTCCTGTAAGGAGCAGCTCAGTTACAAATCTGCCATCAAGTCTGGCAGATCAGCCATCAAGGCTTCCAGTTTTTGGAGCGTGTAGCTGAAACCAATGTTGGTTTTCTGTTCATGATATGATGATTTATATGAATGTCACTGTGGATCAGAAGGCATATCTTGGTAGCATATTTTTCATCTTCTGAAAAATGACTGCTTATTTCTCTTAGGTGCTCACCAGGAAAATTTGAAACAGAATCATGAGTATCTTACACGTCCTATTCTATAAACACACAATGCAAATTTGATGATTATCATTACAAATGTTTCAAACTGATTCAACAACTTATAACAACAGACAGAAATTTAATTTTAATTTTGTTTTTACATTTGGGATGTATTTCATTACACCGGCAACTCAAAAAAACATACAAAGAGTTTTTAAGACTATCATACCAGTTGGTAATGTTCAGAAAGAGTCCAGAATGGCATACTGATGTAATCTTTACAAATATACACCCAAATATACCTTATTTATGCTCTCAGTTCAGGTGTGTATGTGTGTGTACGTAATTCATAAAATACACTGATTATTTTACTCACTGTTTATTTATTCAACTAACTTGTATAAATTGTTCACTCATGACAGATAGATGTGAGGACAACAAGAACCATCTCCCCATGTGGGGCAATGAGGTTATTGAGAAGATGGTTATGTATCCCAAGGGCAGGGAGGATCAGACAAGCTAGTGATTTCCACCAGGTGAGTATGACTAAGCCCATTGGACTCTAGTGATTTATCAAGCCTCCAGAGGATGGAGAAGTCTCATAAACCATATTCATCATGAAATTCCCTGAATTCTAGCACCCAGTCTCTTTCCCCTTGTCTGGTATCATCTTGTGTCCAGTCACTCTTAGTGAAGACTGTCTTTCCAACACCAGTGGAGAATCAGCTACAGATTCTTTATCCTACCTTCTATTTTCTCCCAGTTCCATTTTTTGCTTTTAATGTTTTTTTTTTCTGTAGCAAAAAAGGATGAAAAGGGAAAATATAATAATGATATATTAATGAAATCTCAGAACTTCTGCTTTGGGTCTTTTTTATACCTTAGTTGACCTTTGGGGTAAGACTGTATATCACAGAGAGGACATAAGCATATTTATGAAAATTTGGCACTTANCTCAGTCCATGGTTAATTTTCATGTTCATCTCAAACATAACTTGAAAGGCAAAGTGAGATCGTGATAAGGTAAGAACTGTGTAGCATGAAAATCTGGGCTTGAATCTTTATTGTTCTGTCTACACTCTGACATCCTGGTAGATTCTTGTCTCCATGTTTGTCAGTTTCTTTATATGTATTAAAGAGTCAGTGAATCTCGAACACAGAAGAGGGAAAGAAAGAGTTTAAATACAGAAAGACTTGTCAAAAATTATCTTCCCTTCCTACTGAACATGATCTTTAATTTTCACATTAAGACATGTAGCTATTATAAGGAATAAAATACAAAATTTACTGAAAGCTTACTATGTTCCAGGCACTGGAATTAGTGCTTTTATTTATTGATCTGTTTTATTATTATAACAAATTTATAAATTTGGAACTATTATTATCTCTCTCTTACAGTCAAAGAAAATGAGGCATTCAGAGTCACAGTAATTTCCTGAAATTGGAAATTAGGCAACTAGAATCTGGCTCATCCATCTCTTCTGTGTTATAATACACTAGACCACCAATCTCTTCACTAAAGCATCATTTCCAAACATTTCTTTCAAATTATCATTATATAAAATTTTAGGAAAACATTTCCATCTAAAATGTTGAAGCAGTTATCCAAAATATTCCGATCCCAGATGTTGTTTAAATGCATTACCGTTGAAGGGCTTTGCTGATGCTAAGTCGCTTCAGTTGTGTCCGACTCTGTGCGACCCCAGAGACGGCAGCCCACCAGGCTCCCCCGTCCCTGGGATTTGCCAGGATGAACACTGGAATGGGCTGCCACTTTCCTTCTCCAATGCATGAAAGTGAAAATTGAAAGTGAAGTCGCTGAGTCGTGTCTGACTCCCAGCGACCCCATGGACTGCAGCTTACCAGGCTCCTCCGTCCGTGGGATTTGCCAGGCAAGAGTACTGGAATGGGTTGCCACTGAAGGGCTTTAGGAGAAGGTTAATTCAAAAGATAAGTGAAAAATTCTGAGTTCAGATGATGAAACTAAAACAGTTGACCACCAGACCACCAAATGTCAGTGAACTCTCACTGTGATCCAGTTCTCTTCAATTCCCTTCAGCTCTAGATTTGGAAATGCTTAATTATTAATTGCAATATTTACAAATTATTTTGATATCAATAAGCAAGGGATTTTATTTAGAAAACTAAGCATGTATCTATCTCATTAAGATTAAATGATAATTATTTCTTATTTCAGGTAGAAGTGCAAACTTTCTGAAAGAGGAAATTTAAATATATTGAAGAAAATAAGGATGAAGACTCTACTATATCAGGTCCTTGACAAAGGAAGGGAGATAATTCTTTACTCTGAGTAGTAACCATTCATCTTCCTATAGTTATAGAAATGTGATGGGCGTGTGTGCACTCCTGTGTGTATGCATGCAATTGTCGGTGGTGAAGTAGGCTAGTTTAAGCCCAATCAGGTCTAGTGGCTCACAAGATTTCTCCAGCCTTTGGCCTGAACAAAGTTCTCTCTGACCCAAGGCCAACGATTCTGATGATTGATTATATTTCTGTGCAGTAAGCTGTTAGAGGGGAGAGATGAGTCTCCCTGAATCCCTTATCATCTTACACTCCAGTTTTCTTTTATGCTTGGAACTATCATTGTACTCTGGCCCTTCAATCATCACCTCCACTTTCTCATTCAAAGCTCTTACTGAAGGGTCCCAAAATGTCACAAAGATAAGATATATGAATGTATGGAGGAAATAGAGAATCCTCAGCTCTATTTGTATTCACTGTAATCTTGCCAGCAAGAAGAGAGTGACACATGTTACTTTCTGGCTGGAAAACTATAAGGAAAAAAAAGCAATTTGCCACAAGAATGTTATATTATTTTTTCCAGAAGAATAACTGGTTTAACCTCCAAAGAAGTACCCTCTTAACGTGCGTGTGTGACTGTGTGTGTGTGTCTGTGTGTATTAATGGTAAATTTTGATTTAAGCAGAAGATCTATTAGTTTTCTGATTTACCAAAGGGTTCTTAATATATACTCTAAGTACAAAAGAAGCATCATTTTTAAGACTGAGGCTGTTTTAGTTCACTGTAATTTAGGTATTTCAGTATTAATGGTATTTTCTTACTTTACTGTTGAGTTGATTCTCAGTAATGACGGTCTGTGATGTATATACAACACCTACATTTGGAAGGAGGTTGAATTAAGGTATCTCCCAATTGTCTTTCCAGAATTCATGATTATCTTTGTGTACTTATGCAACCAAAAGCAGAAAAGTCAGAGGTTGGTCTTTTTTTCCCATTGCCTGTTATGGCAGTTTGGGCATTTCTTCTTCACTTGGTGTGGTCATCAGTTTCTTCAAGCTTTCAGGAGTTATTCTAACAGCAAGTTTGTAATGTCTTCTAGAATCTAGGTCAGGATGTTAAATTCAGAGCTCAGGAGTGATTTCATCTTGATAAACTCTTCCTCATCTAACTTGATCTTCCTGCCTTCTTGCTCCAGTGCCATCAGAATCCAGTCCCATACACACTTTCATGCTTCCTGCCCTTGCAAGTTGGTTGAATCCTCTAGGTCCTTCAGCATCTAGTCCCATTCCCCTCTTAGCAGGTTCAGCCCCTCTTTGACTATCTTACATTGTTTTTCAACCACCTGATACACTTTTTTAATCAGTGTATTTCCCTCCATTCAGAGATCGTCTGAGTTTACAACTAACGATAAGTTTAAGACTACACCACTACCTGGTATAGCAATATATCACAATATATCAAAACTCCATTTATTGCCAGGAAGGGGTCCTTATTGCTAGACAAGCAGTGTATGACCCAGACCCAAAATTTCATCTTAGACTCTGTTTCCTTAACTGCTTTCAATACAACTGCTGCAGTTTTCATTTCCAGGAAAACAGATACCAAACACATATTATTATGCAGGAAGTTAATTGATGAGTGCTCCTAAAAATATTAAAATATATCTGCATAGAAATGGAAGAGAGTGAAAATGAACAGAGTAGAAACTGGGCCATAGTCTAGTCACAGCAAGCCCTTAGCTGAATCCATGGGTCATCTGAAGCTGGACTGGCCCATTAGAGTTGCCCCACGGCAGGCAAGGAGGCTAGACATTTACATTCAACATTCAACCAGTGATGACTCCAGGAAGAGTACTTTTCTTTGGGAGAGGTAACTTCTCAGCAGAGGACAATTAGCTGAGAGGACTGACCTCTGAGATCTATCATCCAACATCTAGGGAATAAGTCCTTCAGTCTTGGAAGGAAGATACAGATGGCAGAGTGCAGCACCCATTAGGACACCTGATTCATGCTGCTTCTTCTATAATTTAGATTTTTGTGTCTATAAAGACTACCTTTCTTTCTATCCCCATATCATAAGCTATGTAATTTTTTCATACACTGCCATATATTTTCTGCATGGAAGACAAGCAAAACTCTTCTGCTTGAGTCATCCCAAGTCCATGCATAAATCAAAGAGTCACATTTCTGTGAGCACAGGAATTGAGAAGAGATTGTATATTTGGAGCATGGAGCAGTATGTAAATTGTATGATTTTCTCCATGAATATTAGAAGTGTAGATACATTTTGGCTACTTGAAAATGGTTTCAATTAGAATCGAGGAAGTCTCGCCCCCCCCACCACATCATCCATCTCAACTCTGCATCAATTAATTGGCAGAAATCTGGAGTTATATCTTCTTAAGTGTGCATTTATTCTATGGTGTTCTATATCTGGTCATGTTATTCAGCAAATACTGTGCTGATCAAATTTTGTGATCTCCTTTTCTCACAGACAGTTTAGGCTTCTCTCTCTTTTTTTATGTTCTGATTTTAATTTATGCAATTTTGATAGTCATCTGTTTTGATATCGCTGGATATTGGATGAGACCTCAGTGATATCACCATGGTGCTAAGAGATATTGTTGAAGGCTTAAAGAACAAAAGCTCAGAAAGAGAATACAAACACTACAGTTTAGTTAGAAAGCCTCTGCCTCTATTACCCTCAACACACAGACACACACAATCACCCACATCCATATAT
>SJYF01003435.1:981806-994927 GCA_006410515.1 Procapra przewalskii | reverse complement strand
TTATGATTATACAGTGGAAGTGAGAAATAGATTTAAGGGCCTAGATCTGATATATAGAGTGCCTGATGAACTATGGAATGAGGTTCGTGACATTGTACAGGAGACAGGGATCAGGACCATCCCCATGGAAAAGAAATGCAAAAAAGCAAAATGGCTGTCTGGTTAGGCCTTACAAATAGCTGTGAAAAGAAGAGAAGCGAAAAGCACAGGAGAAAAGCAAAGATATAAGCATCTGAATGCAGAGTTCCACTAAACGCTAGAGAAATACAAATCCAAGCTACAGCAAAATATCACATCACACTGGTCAGAATGGCCACTGCCAAATGCTCTACAATCAACAATAAAGAGGGTGTGGAGAGAAGGAAGCCCTCCTGCAGCATTCTTTGCAGCCACAGAAGTACATCCAACAGGGACCGCGGCACGCGTGCTCGTTTGAAAAACAACACAGAAGTACCTCAGGGCCCAGCAATCCAACACCCGGAAACAAATCCCGAGAAAACCTGAAATTCAAAAGCATGGGTAATCCTCAATCTCAGTTCACTAGGCAAGACAAGAAAGCAGCTAATCAGAGAAGGACAGATGCGTGGACACAGAAGACGGGGTGCACACACAGAGCATCTCAGCCGCAGGAAGAATGATGCCACGCCCAGCACAGGGAAGGAAGCAGCGGCGATCACGAACAGTGAAGTCAGACAAAAGACAACTACCACAGGGCGTCACTTAGAGGCAGATTCTAAAAACGGACACAGATGAACTTCTTCACCAAATAGAACGGGCTGCACAACACAGCAAAGCACCTGCTGCTGCAAAGGCGCTTCAGTCGTGCCCGACTGTGTGTGATCCTCCCACAGACGGCAGCCCACCAGGCTCCCCGTCCCTGGGATTCTCCAGGCAAGAACACTGGAGTGGGTTGCCATTTCCTTCTCCAAGGCATGAAAGTGAAAAGTGAAAGTGAAGTTGCTCAGCCGTGTCTGACTCTTCATGACCCCATGGACTGCAGCCCAGCAGACTCCTCCATCCCTGGGACTTTTCAGGCAAAAGGACTGGAGTGGGGTGCCATCACTTTCAAAGCACCCAATGGTTACCAAAGAGGAAATGTGGTGGGCAGTGAGAAATGAGGTGTAATAGTCAGTAAGGACCCTTCATCAGCACTGCATAATAAACTATATGGGAAAGGACCCCAAAAAAGGACATGACTACATCTCTGCAAAGGGAATCATGTTGATGTACACCTCAAACAAAGATCCAGAACACACACACACACACACACATGCACACGCGCACAGCACACACATGCATGAGCACACACATGCACACACACTCACAGGCACATGCACACGGGCACATGCGCGCATGCACACACATGCACACGCACTTGCACAGCACACGCACGCATACACAGGCACACACGCATGCACGCACACACACATCCTACAACACTGCAAGTCACTTAGACACCAATATGAAATACAAATTACAACACGAGCATGCCAACTCTAGCCCCCTGAGGCTTTGGTGGGCTGGGCTGCTGGCACATCCCGGAAGCCTGGGTCCCCACGCGGACTGCTGTGGGGCTGGCAGAGCTGGGGGAGATGTGCCAGCCGGTGAGCCCTGCCCCACAGGCCGGCGTGCCTGCTCCCCTCTGCGCCGGCCCCTAACCTCCAGATCCAGGGGGTCCTCCTGCACCCAAAGCATGTGGAGCCTCTGGTCTGGAAGAGCTTTAAAAAGCCACCTGGGCTCCATGTCTCCCAGAGTTGGTGTTCCCACCTCCAGCCTCTTTCCTTGGGGTTGCCCCACCTATGGTGAAAGCACCCTCCGGAGAGTGGTGTTGCAGGAACTGGGATGTGTCCAGGGGGTGGGGGTGAGGAACGCAGAAGGAATGGGACCAAGCTTTGGGTGTTTCTTCATCACTCCCACTCTGACAGCCCACGAACAGGACTTTCTTTCCCTAAGGCTCTGGTTGCCCCCAGAGCAGGGTTGAGCATAACGACATGCTGCCACCTTGTGGCCATTTCCCATAACAACAACTTTGAAACTGCTGCTGCTGGGGCTAAATCGCTTCAGTCGTGCCCGACTCTGTGCGATCCTGTAGACGGCAGCCCACCAGGCTCCCCCGTCCCTGGGATTCTCCAGGCAAGAACACTGGAGTGGATTGCCATTTCGTTCTCCAATGCATGAAAGTGAAAAGTGAAAGTGAAGTCGCTCAGTTGTGTCCGACCCTCAGCGACCCCATGGACTGCAGCCCACCAGGCTCCTCCGTCCATGGGATTTTCCAGGCAAGAGTACTGGAGTGGGGTGCCATTGCCTTCTCCAGAAACCGTTGCTGATGGGCACTTAATGTACATTAACAGGGCCTGCGGTGCTGCAAGTAAAAGAAACACCTGCCCTCAAGAAATGTCTTAGGGGAGGTCACTGGGAAAATATTCAGAATAGGTCAGGATTTCAAACCATACAGTTTCAAAAAAGCATGTCAATATCGCTAAATATGAGAGAAATGCAAATCAAAACTTCAACAAGTTATCACCCCACACCAATCAGAATGCCCACAGTCAGATGATACTCTACAAACAGTAAATGCTGGAGAGGGTGTGGAGGAACGAGAGCCCTTCTACACTGATAGCGGGGATGGCCAACGGGAGCAGCAACGGGGGACACCGGGCAGAACCCTTAGCAAAGAAAACCAGAATGAAATTGCAATACTCCTAACGTCGCAAGCAAAAATAAACTGCAAATAGATTAAGGGTCTAAATAAATGGACAGACACAACGAAACTCTTAGGGAGAAAAGCAGAACACACTTTGACATAAAATGCAGCAAGTTCTTTTTTGATCCACCTCTTAGAATCGAGACTATTTAAATAAAACAGAAATAAACAAATGGGACCTAATAAACATTTAAAGCATTTGCACAACAAAGGACACCTGCGGTGAAAGAAAAAGACAACCCTCAGAATGGAAAAGAAAATCTTGCCAAGGAAGACACCCACAGGAATTTGTCTCCAGCACCTACAAACAGCTCCTGGCAGGAGGAAAGACTAAGCGCCCACCGCAGTGCTGACCCCTGGGAGGGCCGTGGGACCCGCTCAGAGAAGAGCACGGTGCCCAGAGAAGCCCACCTCAGCCCCAGCCCCCAGACCTCTGAGCACTGACATCCAGACGCAGGCACAGAATTTTCTGGGCCGGAGGCCAGGCCAGGCCTCTGCCCAGGTCCCCAGTCCCAGTGTGCACAGGCCGAGGCTAGGTCTAATGTTCTCACTGTAGAAACTCAGGGTCTCATCTAAACAGCATCAGTGTGGACAGGACCTGGAGAGGTGTGAACCTACCGCCTAGACAGACCTCGGTCAGGGTTATACCAGCTTAAAGCTGCTCTCCGAGGAGGCACAGGTCGCACACAGGCAGGGTCTCTCACTGTTGAGCGGCGCTCACCCTTGCCTGTGAATTGGGACGCACATTTCTTGAGTAAGAAATAATCAGCGAGCTCCACCCTTCACCCACATCAGGGAAGGGTGAAACTGGAAGAATCTGTGTCACTGAACATTCCAACAAGCAAAACAAAGTGCTACCAACTGCTTTGGCCACGTGGAGGGCACTGTCTCGCTGCTTGTCACTGCTCGTTGCACCCAGGGCAGGCAAGGCGCTAGCAGGGAAGCCGGAAGCAGCTTTGGGGAGCGTAGGAACCGCAGGCTCGTTCATTCTCTCCTGACCAGCACGGCGGATGTAACAGCAGACGCGCTGTATCCTCTGGCCTCGTGGAGATCCAGCGGGCGCAGCACTATCGTAGCTGCAGGGCTTTTTCTCGTGGAGCTCACGGATGTTTGCACAGCAAAAGTGGTGGGCGGCCAGGTGGGGGCCCTGTGCGGGCGTGCGCTGTGCTGTGAGCGCGCTCCGCTGATAGAGCCCTGTATTTACAAAGCGTGGGGCCGGAGCGAGAGGCCGTGGGCGAGAGAGCCTGACTGCCGCCAGCTTGGCTCGTTTGCTTTTTCCCTCGTTCAGGACCCAGGGGCCGGGAATTTTTTAGAGTGCAGCCCAGTGTCGTGTAAAGACACACAGGATGTGGCCTGATTCCAGCATCCCAGGCTTCCAGCAGGAGGTGGCCCCTCTGGAAGCCTTTTGGAAAAGTATGTTCTTATCAGAATAAAAGTGTGCTGTTGAAACTTCGACCATGCTAGTCATCATTTGCAACCTAACGTGCTCTTAAAAGAATATGTTCAAATTTTCCAGGTAGAAACAAGCCATCATTTCAAACTGGTTTCTTCTAATTCTGATATTTGTTGCTATTTAATGAAAGGTGACGCTTGAAAGAAAGTAAAAGCAAATTCCTGAAAACAGTGAGTGACTCAAGAGCTCAGGAGCCGCAGGTACTTTTCCTTCCAACAGTTTCATTTCTCTTCATGAAGAAAACCGAAGAAAACGCCACCCTCCCTGATTTTCTGATTCTCTGTTCAAAATGAGCTAAAATGAAATTGATATTCATACAACAAATAACAGTTTTTGAGGTTTGAAATGTCATACCAGGGAGCCAGGGCCTGGAGAAAAGGGTATGCTCCTACGCTGCTGGAGGGGAACCACATCCGAAAAATAAGGCTGAAATTCAAATTGGATTTAATTATAGCACTTTGCGGTTACATGGAGTGTGAACCAAAGGTCTACATACCGCAGGCAATATGTGAAGGCAGATTTTATATCTCTGTGTGAGTAAAGGTTTCCTGTCAGATCTGCGCCTGGTATGCATAGATTCTTTAGAATACCGCATGTATCTTTTAGAATTATAGCTTTGTCTTGATACATGGCTGCTGCTGCTGCTGCTAAGTCACTTCAATCGTGTCCGACTCTGTGCGACCCCAGAGACGGCAGCCCACCAGGCTCCCCATCCCTGGGATTCTCCAGGAAAGAACGAACACTGGAGTGGGTTGCCATTTCCTTCTCCAATGCATGAAAGTGAAAAGTGAAAGTGAAGTCACTCAGTCATGTCCGCCTCCTAGCGACCCCACGGACTGTAGGCCTACAAGGCCCCTCCATCCGTGGGATTTGCCAGGCAAGAGTACTGGAGTGGGTTGCCATTGATACATGGCTAGGAGTGGGATTACTGAATCATATGGTTTAACTCTAGTTTTTTGAGGAATCACCATGCTGTTCTCTACAGGGACTGCACCAGTTAACATTCCTTCCACCAATGAGGGAGGGCTCCCTCTTCCCCACACCATCTGCGACACATGCCGTTCGGAGGCTTCTTAGCGCGGCCGTCCCACCAGTGTGAGGTAGTGCCTTGCTGTGGTTTCTATTTGCATTTCTCAAATAATTGCCAATGAGGAGCGTTATGATTCTTTAAATTTCAGATGGGTAAAGTCCATTATGTGTAACCTGTCAACGTGACACTTTTTCACAGATAAGGATTCATTAAATCTTTAGTCATTTCATTTCTTCTTAGTTAACTATCGGGACCTAAGTCATCATGTTAATCAAGGTGATGCATCAGCCATGCACCTCTGATCAGTTTTAAAGATGTGCTTTGCTCCCTTCAAAGGGAAGGCTTGTGCTGGGACTAAGGTCCACCTCCCAACGAAAGCTGTTCCTTGAGCAAGTTCAGTTCAGTGCAGGGGGTAAATGGTGAGACCACCATATCACCGGACACTTCCCGCATCTCAGGCCTCAGTCTGACCATTCCATCTGAGGTTGAAGAGTTTGTCCTGGTGATATAGTTTGACCTCTTTCTGTATTTCTAGGTCAATTGTTAATAATTTAGGATTAAACTCAGGATTCTATAGGATTCAGTTCAGTTCAGTGCAGTTGCTCAGTCGTGTCCAACTCTTTGTGACCCCATGAATCGCAGCACACCAGGCCTCCCTGTCCATCACCAGCTCCCAGAGTTCACTCAGACTTATGTCCACCAAGTCTGTGATGTCATCCAGCCATCTCATCCTCGGTCGTCCCCTTCTCCTCCTGCCCCCAATCCCTCCCAGCATCAGAGTCTTTTCAAATGAGTCAACTCTTCACATGAGGTGGCCAAAGTACTAGAGTTTCAGCTTTAGCATCATTCCTTCCAAAGAACACCCAGGACTGATCTCTCTTCACCTGCGAGGCACAGAGAGAGTGACTGGGTCTTTGAGGCAGAAAAACAGGGAACAAAAATGTTAACTGTGAACCGCACAGGGTTTTCACTGATGGCCACCTGGCCTGCTACGTTCACGGAAACGCGTACAAGCAGGCCTCAGAGAGTATGATCAAGCAGACTCGAGGCCAGCTTGGGCACCTTCGCCTCACGGGGTGTTGTCCCCTAATCCTCCCTTTCATTCTCTTGAGTGTTTCTCATTCTTTTGTCGAGCCGCACTTTCAGGAACCTGTGCTGTCGAGCTGACTCTACATTGGGGAAGACTCTTGAGAGTCCCTTGGACGGCAAGGAGATCAAACCAGGCCATCCTAAAGGAAATCAGTCCTAAATATGCATTGAAAGGACTGATGCTGAAGCTGAAGCTCTGCTAGCGACGGGATGAAACACCAACACGGCCGAGTGGTTTGAGTCTTTCTCTTTATTCTCCTTATTCTGCTGCTGCTTGCAGCTGCCTTATTTTATATCTCTTTCACAATTTACAGGGCAAGTCGCCAAACACTATGGTTCAATGACTATACAGTGTGCAGGCGCGGGGAGAGATAACCTTTACCTTAACTTACTTACTGCAGCTTTGTTTTGGGGAACTTCCTTATCAACTTAGAATCCATTTTGACCCTGGCTCTGTTCCTTTTTGAAGAATCAGAGAAACATCCTTGTATGCAAGAAATGTTCTTTTCCACGGGGTCAAAGGATTCTTGGCTGAAGATCTCGTTTGCAAGAATATTCAGCCCTGACCGGGAGCCTTGTTTGCAAAAGCCTTCCCAGCCTCCCTTATACTTTGTTCCCTACAAACTCTAATACTTTGGCCACCTGGTGCAAGGAGTGGACTCATTAGAAAAGCCCCTGATGCTGGGAAAGACGGAAGGCAGGAAGAGAAGGGGACAACAGAGGATGAGATGGTTGGATGGCGTCACCAACTCAATGGACAGAGTTTGAGCAAGCTCCAGAGGATAGTGAAGGACAGGAAAGCCTGGCATGCTGCAGTCCATGGGGTCGCAAAGGGTCAGACTCGACTGAGCAACTGGACAACAGGGAACAACAGGGAGGGCGCTCCGTCCTGGGTGGCAGGCGCAGGGCCACTCGGCCCTCACCGCCTGCAGGGCCTGAGGTCAGGCCCCAGGGCTCTCCTGCCTTCACCTCCAGTCCCGGGGGCTGCTCTGCCCTGGGGCCCCGCCAGCCTGATTCCTTGCCTCCTCGTTCTCTAAGCTCAGTGAAGTGCAACACTTCTAAGCCAGGGCTCTTTCTCTTCCATAGTCTCTCAGTGCAGCTCCGTCCCAACCTCACCCCACTACCTTAAATTGATCAGCTCCCCGAAACCAACACTGGCTCTCTGTCCATGTCCTTGGAGTTCCACCAACTCCATCTCCACCCCATCTCTCTCTGGGCGCAGAGGTCTGGCCAAGGAACCTTAGCGGGGTGGGGGCTCCGCCAAGCTCCAGCACCCTCTAGCGGCCTTCTGCACTAACCCAACTCTCGGCACTTCCTCCTCCCTTTGTCCCCATCCCCAGGGACTGCCCTGGCCGGGGGCACCTGCCAGTCTGATTCTGGCCCTCCTGGGTTGATCCAAACAAGGATACAAGGAGGGTGGCAAGCCCTCCCTGCAAAACCCTGCCCCTCCTGGCGGTTGAGTGCAGTTTGCACAGAGGGCCCAGGCGTGAAGGCTCAGCTGCCCCGTGCCTCCTGCCTGCTCTGTGCAGGGAACACCCTCTCCGAAGCACTGTGTAGGTTGCGCTGGCGCTCCGGTGAGGACGACTGGGATAAATAACTGCCAGGGCCCCCCAGTGTGAGGGAGAAAGCCAAGGCCACAGGGAGCCCAGGCTGCAGATCTGAGTCCACGTCACCCCAGGTGGCTCTGGCTGGAGCCGAGAGGTCGCAGGCGGGACTGCCAGCTGCCTGCCTGGAGACTGCCTCCTCGAGGGGCAGTGGGCTGGAGCCATGGAAGTCACTGAGGATGTGGGGGCTGGAAAAATCAGGCAGCCATCTCCTGGGAGCTGTGCATTCAAGGGAGCCACAAGAAATAGCCCCAGCGCTGCCCTCCTGCTCAGGACAGGGCTCCGTGAGGCAGCCAAGGCCCCACAGCTTACAGGCAGATGGAAGCTGGCACCCCACACAGTGGGTCCAGAGGCAGGCAGCCCAGGGTTGGGCCAGGAGGCTCCTGTCCCCGACGCCCTGTCATCCCAGAGGAGGTGCCTTGCCCACACAGGCGGCCAAGCCTCAGAGCTCCCCTTCCCAGGGGCAGGGCAGAGGGGTCTGCTTCTCTCTCCTAGGGCGGATTCTAGCGCTTGTGCCAACCACGCCCTTCCCTTCTAGAGGAAGAGCTTGCTCGCACAACCAGCCTGGCTGCAGAGGAGCTCAGGCACACGGCCAGCCGAACGGCAGGGTTCCGTGCCCTAGGAGCCACCCCTTCTAACGTTCCTCCACCCCCAATCACTCTCCACCTGGAAGCCATGTTTTATGAAAGATACAATTGCATAAAGTGACTTATAATTCAGGAATCAGTTGAAAATCATGGGCTGGCGAGTGCCTTTTATGAGTTTTGCTCACAGATTGCTGGCAGGGCTGCATTACTGACATGGAGCCTCCCCCAGCCCCACAGAGCCCATGGGCATCGGCAGCCAGAGGTGTCCCGTCCGGTGGATGGCCCCCGTGTCACCCCCTGCTCTTCTGCTCCCTCAGTCCCTGTGGGACGGAGCTGGGGACAATGAGGGTGACCCGAGGGAGCTGCAGCCCCACCAGCCCGGCCCAAGGCTCACAGAAGAGCAACCAGTCTTCTGCCCAGTGTCCGTCATGGGACTGCCTTCCAGCCCTGAGCTGCGGGGTGTTTCAGTTTGGAGACATGGAGCACAAAGCACCAGCCGGGGTGGTCCTGGAAGAGATGGGGGGCAGCCCAGCACCCACTCCCCAGCCTCAGTCCTGTGTGCGCCAGACACTCCAGCTTCCTCCTGCCTGGATGCCTGTTCTCGAGTCCCTGTGGTCAAACCCGTGCATGGGGACCCACTTCCTTCAAGCAGCTGCCCTGACCCCGCCCTGCAGGGAGCACGTAGTATGCTGTGTCCTCCTGGGTCCCTGGANNNCTGACTGCACTGTCACTGGGTCCGTCTCACCTTCCCAGCTGGACTGGGACTTGCACGGTGTGCCTGCAGGGGCCGGTCACAGAGGGTCCCGAAACCTCAGCGAGAAACTGGGACTCACCAGGAGGGGATGAGAGCTGTGGACAGATTTCAAGGAGCGCAGCACTGGTTAACCGCACCCTGGGCTGCTTGGTGCAAAGAAGGCCAGAACTGGGAAGACAAGGGGCACAGCAGGGCCCCCACCCCGTCCCAGCCCTCTTGCTTCCCAGCCCGCTCTCTGGGCCTGGAGGAGGGTCCTCTCTGACTGGTCTGGTGTGGACCCATGGGCAGCATCACTGTGGTGACAGCCGGGCACTTGGGGCCCATGGGCCACATGCAGCCGTGCAGGGTGTCCAGGAGCCCATGTGTAAGCGCCGGGACAGACATCTGACACACAGACGCACCACCTAAAGTGGAAACACCGGGTTCCTGGGAATCTGGAACTTAGCTTTTTAAGTTCCTTTCCTTGGCCCTCGCCCTTCTGGGCTGCTGTGTCTCCTCCTGACTCCTTCCCCTGAGACGAGTGGCTCACAGGAGCCTCCCCAGGACCTGAGCTGCTCAGCAGCTCCCACCGTGGTCCAGCCTCTCCGAGGGGCTGCTCCACCGCTCGTTGTAAACAGGGGAACTCCCGTGGAAAGGCCCCCTGCGCGACAGTCAGGAGACAGATGCACGGGGGCAGCCAAGCCCACGCTGCCTTCTCCACCTGCCCACGCCCCTGGGTTCACCGACTCTGTTCTCCTAGTTAAGGGCCTGGGAGCTTCCCTCAGTCGTCCTGGAAGTGTTCTGGAATGCGAGTGCAGGAAGCTTGCACACTTTCCATATTCCTGTCCCTCAGTGCAGCTCAAGCCTTTCCCCTTTGTGGCTGTGTCGGGAGTCACGTGATAATTTTCTCAGGTCGTTTTTTCCGTTTAGTTGCTCTGATTAATTCCAAGAACCACTTGGCTACACGCGTCTCTAACGAGCATGCACGCCCCGGTTCCAGGCAGAGGGAGGCAAACCAGAGTGTCCGTGACACAGTTTCTGGAGCATCACGCTCACGCCAGTGCTTTAGAAGGACCGTCCCCTCCCGACTCGGAAGAAAAGACTGGAGAGCGGGGGAGGGGAGACGTGCTGCAGGAAAGGCTGCCCAGCCTCTGACAGTCCAGCCCCCACCCAGGTGGGCCTGCGTCAGGGCGGCCTCTCCTCTGGCCCCCAGGCAGTACCAGGCCGTCCTCCGAGCTGGCCAGGTAGTCTGGATACAATGCTTCTGAAGGCTGCGGCAGTGCGAGCCACCCTCCTGATGAGAATCCAGGGCAGAGAACACCCCCGTGTTCCCCTGGACCACATCCTCTCCACGGGCATCAGGCACACACAGCGCACACTGCCGGCACCGCCCCCACCTCGGGCTGGGCTGTGTGCTCCCAGCCCTGGCCTCCAGGGGCCCAGGGTTCAGCATCATCCTGCCCTCCGCTTCAATGCACGAGGTGTGGCCTGACCTTCTTGCCCCGCCAGCCATGAGGAATTACCCTGGGCTCACGTTGTGGTCAGGCTTCCAGCTGGCCAGTCTGCAACACAAATGTTTTCAGTTAAGTTCCAGAATCTCCCAGCTGCCCCTGCTGCCTTTGGCTGTGGCCGGAGTGGGGCTGGGACACTCTCGGGCTGCCCGGCATGGGGGGAGCTCCTGGAGGACAACACCCAGGGCAGCCAGAGCCTCTGGGGCCCCAGGCCTGCTGCTGAAGGGGAGCCCCAGGGCCTCACCCGAGCCGGGGGTGTGGACCACCGGCCCTCCCGGCTGCTGCCCCTCCCCCTCGCAGAACCGTCCACCCACCTCAGGGCCCAAGGGCTCAACCCATGCTGAGGTCAGCAGAAACGGAGGGCCTCGGAGTGGCAGGATGAATCCTGCCTGCGGCCGCACCCCCAAGCCCATGGTCATCACCTCGGTCACCGGAGGAGTCCTCGTCACAGGGCAGCTCACTGGATGGCCCGAGCGGCTCCTCCTGGCCCACGTTCACGCACGGATGCCTCATGGGTCACTTCAAGTGACCCCTCTGTCATCAGGGTCAAGGGTTATCATTGCTTCAGAGAGATTTTTCTATCTCAAGAGAGGGATAAAGTGGGACCATGGTGTTGCCCACTCAGGATCCGCTGCTGCAGTTCCCAGAAGTCCAGTCCCATGAAGGGCAGGGACCCAGGCCCCACGTGTCCAGGTGAGTGGCCGTCACAGAAGGTGCTGACTGAGTGGGAAAGTGTGACTCTTATCCTCAGCTCAGCATCAGGAAGCAGGGTCTCTGGCACCAGGTATCGTCTGCAGGTGACGCCTTCTGGTGGCAGCGCTGCCCAGCGGGCACCGCTGCTGGGACAGGTCTCGGCCGGCAGCCACCAACCAATCGCGCCTCCTCCACTCACAGACTCCGTGACAAGGAGCAGCATTTCTTCAATGTCAATCACCTGGAGGAGCTTTCAAGACCCTGATGCTCTGGACTTTGCAAAAAAAGTCTCTGGAGGCTCTTGTTAATGGCCTTCCTGAAAAAGACCACCTTCATCATATTTACCCCAGAAGGTCAGCTGCAAACTCATCATTAGCAAGCTTGGGAGACCAGGTGACAGTGGGTTGACTTATTCAAAGCACTAAAGGAAAAATATGTCAACCAAGAATCCTGTGGCTGGCAAAACAGAGAGTTCTTTAGCATTAGGCCTGCCTTGCATAAAGGAACTGGACAGTAACTGAAAAACAAGTATATATGTTAGGACCTAACTGGAGCCAGAACAGGCTCTAAGCTAAGAAGGCTGAGGCACTGGGATCCCCCACAGGTGGTGTAGCTTGACCAATAGGAAACAATCCCCTGAGAAAGCCCGCGCATGTGGGAATTTGGCCAGTCAGTAGATGCCGAGAGGCCCTTACTACCAGCCCGCCCTTGCCCACCCCTGGTCTTTGTGCTAAGTCTGTAAATACTGCTGCGATTCAGGGCTCGGGGCCTGCCTCACTCCACTGTATGGGACGTGGCAGGGTGCCCTAACTCGAGTTAGCAATGAATAAACTCCCTTCTTGCTTTTGCATTGCCTTGGTGGATTTGTTCTCTCAGTCTATTCGGGGACTTGGACTCGGAGCACAACATATATAAGCGGAAAACAGGAAGTGACCGCATAAGCCAAGATTCAGAGAAGACCTGAGAAGACCTGACGCGTGCACCTGAGGCTGGCCCTCATCTGGGAGACTGCCCACAGCAATCAGAAGCAGAGACAGTGTCAGCAAGCAGCAAGCCTGGGGAAGAGCAGGAACCTTCTCTCCGAGTTCCCACATCACTGCACTCACACGTCCAGTTTTCAGCAAAAAAAGTCGCAAGGCAGAGGGGCGACCTCCTCAGAATGGTGCAGGAGACGCCCACCACCTTCCGCCAGAGAACACCCGCGTGACGACTGCCCACAGACCCGCCTCCCTCTGCGGAGGCCCGGGCCCGCGGCGCGCCCCGCGGAGGGGACGGAGCCGGCCGCTGGGCGCCCGGGGCGGCTGAGCCTACGCCTCCGCGCGCTGACCGCCCCGCGCCCCGCCGACCCCCAGGGCGGCACTGCAGGACCGAGGCAGCCAGGAAAGGTCAGCCTCAGATTTGCCTGGCTCTGCGCCCGGGACTTGAACCCTGTCTATTTCTATAAAGAAACCTAAGGGCCTGCCTGAGGGCGTGGCCTGAGCCGCCCACCTGGGAGGAGAGTGAGGAAGAGGCCGACGCACCTCCTGCCGGAGGCGAGCCATTCTCGCCGAGACGGACTCGGCTTCCCCCTCTTTCCTCACCTCCCGCCATCGCCGATCCTCAAAAGAACCGGGCAGCCAGCCCCGGCAGGACGGCGGCTCCGAGGCGCGGGCCCACGGGCCCCCACGGAAACCCCTTCCTCCCGCAACGCTGCCCCCGCGCAGGCGCCGCCGGCCGG
>SJYF01003435.1:951878-965456 GCA_006410515.1 Procapra przewalskii | reverse complement strand
ACTTCCATCCATAGGATTTGTGTGTAGATTCTTGATTGGTTTTTACTTCCAAGGTAAATCACAAGCTCCTGAACGTAAAGTCAGAAGGTTTAGCCTAGTGACCGACTGGCTTGTATACAGTGGGGCTAGGCTAGGTAATCTGAGGGCTGATTGGCTATGGGTAGTGGGCTTAGGTTGGGTAATGTCCAAAGTTCTTTTGCCCGGCACCTTGCAGGATGGATTTCTTTAACAAGATGGAGCAGCTCAGGCCCTTCATGCTCGGGTGAGTGGGACCCTGCTGGGGGGTGGTCTCCTGGAATCGTGACCCAGGTTTACAAGAATTCAAAACCTAGGCCTGGTGCAACCTGTCGAGCCTGCCATGGCTCCGGTCTGGCTCCCCAGCACTCTGGTCCTCGTGACTGTGATTGAAAGTCACTTTTAACCTGGGCTTTTCAGTTTAAGCCGCCGCACTCCCTTTTTGCTTATTGTTCAGGGACGTGGAGTCCTGACTGGAGCTGTAGTCCTATGATCTACACCTTCATACCACTGAAGGGCCATTTCCCAGGCTTACCCATGCTGTTTCTGTTAATGCTTGCTGTTTATCTTTCCAGACTATCCTGTAAGTATACACATGTAGGTACATGATTAACGACAGGTGTAGAACCTAATATAGGCACAGTTACAGATATAGGACCTTCCCTGGAGGCTCAGACGGTAAAGAAACTGCCTTTAATGCAGGAGACCCGGGTTCAGTCCCTGGGTTGGGAAGATCCCCTGGAGAAGGAAATGGCAACCCACTCCAATATTCTTGCCTGGAGAATCCTGCATGGACAGAGAAGCGCGGTGGGCTACAGTCCCTGGGGTCACAAAGAGCTGGACACAGCTGAGCAACTAACACAGACACAGAAACGAATGCCGCTTTCTTTAAACAGCCGAATGCCAGGCCCCACCAGCCCCCTGCGCACGCACGTCAGGAGGTGGCAGAGCTGAGGCCAAGACGGCAGAGGCTGCCCAGGTTCGCCACCCAGCCCGACTGGGGGATTTTAGTTTCTGAGCCTGCACCTGCTTACCTTTTGTGGGAACCACAGCCGCACCTACTGCACACGACTGTGAATGTCATATGAGATTATGTGCAAAAAATAGACTTCTAGTGAGCACCGCCCGTGTTTCTTAATTACAACGAAAGGCTTTTGTTCACAGAGTGCGTCAAAAGTGAGAAAGACATCCATGGCAGGGGCATCACGGGTGGACTTCGAGCAGCAAGAAACGGAGACCAGCCCTCCTGGGGTTGAGGGTCCTCCTGGCGGTGAGGGTCCTCCTGGGCAGGACCAGACCAGGTGCCGCAGAACTGGCAGGGAGACCGTCCTGGGGGCCTGGGGGTGCTGCTGGCAGAGAAGAGGGTAAACTTCCAGGTGTCTGGGAGGGGAAGCTGGTTCCCTGGGGCCAGAGGAAGGTCTCAAAGGAAAGCAGAGAAGGGAGGGAGGAGAGACGGGGCTCCCCGCACACTGTGGACCCTCTCCGGCCTGGCGGGGATGCTTCCGTGTCCTCAGGGGGACCTCTGACGCCAGCTCTGAACGGAGCCAGACCCTCTGGACCCCAGCCTGAGCTCAGGCTGCTCTCAAAGAGCCTTTTTTTTTTTTTTTTGGCCTCAGAAAGAGCCACAGTGAGGATATTGATCAGAGCTGGCCCCAGGGGACGTTTTTGTGTTGGAGGGATGCCTTGAAGGGGGACTGCCCCCTTCCCTGGGGGCAGCATCAACTGAAAGGCGGGAAGTCACCGGCTGGTGGGCCTGGGGGTTCCCTGCCAGGACACACAGACGGCCTCCTGAAAATGCGGGCGTCCAACAGGAGCAAGGCCTTGGGGAGTCACCCCCTCCCAGCCAAACAGGGCTCTCCCTAAGCAGGCAGGCGGGGAAGCGGCTCTGACAGGGGCACCAGGCCTTTACTTTCAAAAAGATCTCTTGCAAATATTCCTTTTTTAAAAAAAAAAATTTTGGCTGCACCTAGGGGCATGTGGGACCTGAGTCCCGAAACCAGGGCTCGAACCCACTACTCCTGCGCTGGGACCAGAATCTTAACCCCTGGAACGCCAGGGAAGTCCCTCAGTCCCTTACCTTTGGAACAGGCAAGACCACAGTCAGTGCTGCCTCCAAGCTTCCCTCTGCCAGAGGGCAGTAAAGCACTGGTCGTGAGGACTGGCTGGACTCGGCGTCTCACACTGCCCAGTGGGAAATGCTTCCCTTGGTTGACCTCCCAACCACACACTGGCGCTCATGTTCCACCTCCTCCCTTCTCTGAAAGGATTTTGATCTGGGAAAATCCTGCTCTTTCCTGATTAGAGGTTTGCTTCCAAACAGTAAAAAGAAAGCCATAAAGGTAAAATCCATTCAGCAAATTAATTGGCGCTGCCTAGAAAAATTAACAAGGAATATTGGAGATAGTACCTTCTCAACGTAGCAAAAAGGTTAAGACAAAGAAAGTGCCAGTGGAAATTGTCTTGTCATTGAGATACCACAATGTATACATTTGCATCTTATTAATAGAGATTGCTTCCTGAAACGACTGTGGAACTTGAATATCAAGTGCAGGAGCCGTGCAGTCAAAACAGCAGCTGTGTGAGGAAGACGGCTGGGGCAGAGGGGCCTGGGAGCCGCCTCTAATGGGCGACTGTTCCCTTCTACCCAGCAATAATGAGCTTCCTTATTCTGGGTCTGGGCCAGCTAAACTGGTCTATTCTGGATTAGGCTTGAAGTCAGGGACACAGAGACCTGATTAAGCAGAACAAAGCCCTCGCCTGCCCCCGGGGCGGGCTCTGCCCTGTCTCCCTCGGCCTGTGCTCGCTCGGGCCCCGTCCAAAGCCGCTGCCCTTGTCCCGCCGTCCCGCGGGGTGCTCCCCATCCACGTGCCCACTTAGCAGCCTCAGGGCCCCCCTACCCGACAGTGGTCTCTGGCTTGCTGGGCGGCGCCATCCAGGCTGCAGCCGCCGGTCGGCCCCAAAGACTCACAGCTGAAGTGAGGCCAGCGGACCCTTCTGTCCACGGCCTCCAGGGATTCCAGCCTCACCACCCTCAGCATGGCCTCCTCTATCTGGCCATGTGGCTCTCCAGTCTCCTGTGTTCATGGCATAGGCACTTGATTCACTCTAGGACAGATCATTTCCTCCGTAATCTGCCTTAAGTCAGCGGTCTATCTTTACAGTTGCTTGGTTAAAACAAAGACTCCACTTCTGGTTCAAGCCCCCAGGAAATCTGCACCAAGCCTTCTTCACGACCACCCCGGTGCAGCTGAGTGTTACTGAAGAGTACGTCACACGAAAGGACAGGCTGGCTCCACCTCAGCGCGAGCTGGCAGTCTTGCCTGTTTCTTGAGTGAACACCCTCCTCTGCTTTGCTCCAATACTATGTCTGTATCCTCTACTGTTTTCAAACCTCTTTCCTGTTCTGAAGGAGTTCTCACCGCGAGAACTGAGGTCACGAAGCAGGGACTCCGTCTAGGCCCCGCAGGAGGGCAGATGTTCACTTCGCTGCGTCGTCTGGGCTCAGGGTTTCAGTGGTGCCTTATCACTGTTCATCTGTGAGAGTTTCAAATCCAGCCCTTCTCTCCTGAGCACAGCAGCAGACCTCACCGACAACCCTAGGCCCGTTTATAATCCACGGGCCCAGCCGCGTCTGAGCCCAGGGTCGCAGTGGCTCCAGGAATGGAGGGGGGGTTAACTGGCCCTCCCCGATCTGCTCAGCTGCCTCTGACTCCACCGCAGACGGAGGGGGCAGTCTGCGTCCGGAGGACGTGAAGAAAGAGGCCCAGGAGGGCGGCTGGTGCGCTGAACCCACAGACCCCGGGGTGGAACTCCCTGCCCTCTGTCCCTGGCATCCACTCAGCACAGAGGCGCTCCTGCTCCGGACCCCGTGCTCTGTGACAGGCGGGGGGTCAAGGCGGCCCGAGGGGATGCTGCGCCATCTCACATGGAGGCCATGAGTGTCTCTGGCAGCTGCTCGGCGCCCACGAGCTCTAAAGATGCTGCTGACTGGCAGGTGCCCTCAGCCAGGGCGCCGAGGCCCAGGCCACAGCCTGCCCGGCTGGAACGGACTGCTTCCCAGAGGCCCGTCCCTGCCATGCCACAGCCCAGGTGCCCACGGGCAAAATATGTGGTGGGCTGACAACACGTGGGGGCAAGCCAGCATTTCAGGTCTCCTCACTGTGGAACAAGCTGTTTTTGCAAAGCATGCTCAGTCATCTCCATGGAAACCACTTCCTCAGCTGGGTCTCACCTCACCGATGCTGCAGTGGAGTTTGGTTTCAATATCCTTTCGAAAACGTGACTGGGGGTGTGCAGATATGTGTGTGTATGGATTTTCACACAAACACACATGCATACACGTACACGCGTGCACACACGCACACACAGAGTCCTCCCAGTCCTTTTTCCTCAGGGCTTTTACAAAGCAGATCGACTGTTGCTCCGGAAACCGCTCCTCCTGCACCGTCTCCATCAGCACACTTTCTGCGGCGTTGAGGGGGGGCTTGCATCCAAGCAGGTTAACAAGGGGTGAGACAAGACAGAGAACGGCCAGCGGGTGCAGGTGGTCACCGTCAATAAGCAAACTGAAGCAAAAAAGACACGTTTCAGGAACCCAGCCAGTTTCAACCTCCAAGGACACTGTGTCTCCTGAACCATATTCCCTCGTTTCAAAAGCGTCCTCCCGTCACCCCTCAGCTCTGGACACCGTCCCCTGCTCACATACATGTGCGGGCACACATGTGCACACACACATGCACACACATGCCTACTTAGCATGTTGTCCCCTTGCTCACGTGACACATGCTCACACACACGTGCACACACATGTGCACACGCACACACTCCACTCAGATCGCACACGTTCACTCAGCCTGTGCTACCAGCGCCTGAGAAGTGCTCGGATTGTGCAAAACTGGAAAGGGAAGGGACATGCCTGTGGAACACTGTAAAATGAACAGGAAAAATAAATAGAAACTCTGGGTCTGCAAGTCCAGGTCACGTCACAGAAAAGCCGCAGATGAGATGGTAATCTTTCAGTGTTCAGGGCCCTCATTGAAAGCTGGCTGTGGTAAAGACACACAGAGGTTTCAGGAAGGACTGGAAATGGCTGCGCAGCTGTGAGGCACAGGAGCACATGTCCTGCAGGGGCCTTCAGAAGCCAGCCGTGGCGGCTGAGCCAGGCCCTAGGTCCCTGCGGCCATCTGTACCTGAGCTGAGAGTCTGTGACAGGCACAGAGTGACAGGGCACAGTGCTGCCGGCCTGGAGGAAGCGTCAGCACAGTTACCAGGAGAGAGAGGGAGAGGGCGGGAAGGCAGGTGGGAGCCGCTGAGGGGGAGCCTGAGCACCCAGATCCAGAGAGAGGTGAGTGCTCCTACAAGTGAGCTCGGAGACGCTGAGGTGCGCAGGCAGGACATGGCCCACGGGGGACACAAGCTCGCAGGCTGCAGGCTGCGTCCGCTGAAGTGTCACTCTTATTTGAAAGTGACCTTGCTCGCTGCTGGAGGGGTCTGCTCACCTTCAGCTGGCTGCAGTCACCATCCTACTGCTTCATAACCACGGACACACACGCTTAACAGCATCATCCACCCCTAGAAAGCACGTGAGGCTTTACAGTCTGATTTAGTGTCAAAGTTTGAGAACCAAGAGGACTTCCCTGGTGGCTCAGACGGTAAAGCTGTCTACTATGTGAGAGACCTGGGTTCGATCCCTGGGTTGGGAAGATCCCCTGGAGAAGGAAACACCAATCCACTCCAGTACTATTGCCTGGAAAATCCCAAGGACAGAAGAGCCTGGTAGGTTACAGTCCATGGGGTTGCAAAGAGTCGGACACGACTGGGTGACTTCACTCACTTCACTTGGAAAACGTGAATCTGGTGCCAGGATGGAAGACGCCACAGAGGCTGGAAGAGGACTCGTGTGTCAGGAGGCGAGTCTCACGACAGCACCTCTGCCTGCCAGTCTCAGCCCTGGGGGCAGAACCTGGACTGTGGCGTCGCAGCCTCGACCCTGGGAGGCCCAGGTGGAGGGCTCAGACCCTGGACTCATGGGCCCTGCACTTGTCTAACGATCAGCTTTGACCCCTCGCCCCAGGCCTAGTCCTGAGGGCACATGAGGAGCCCGCTGTAAGGAGGGGCTTGCCAGGAGTGGGTCAGACCGAACGACACCCCTTTCTCATCCACTACTCCATGTGCTTCAGGAAATCCAGAGGTGTGTACCACGCGTGTGCAGCCTTCGAGAAGCTCATGGTCTAGGTGAGCAAGCAAAACGTAAGCACATGGCAGAGCGGGGTGGAGGAGAGCAGTGACGGCAGCGGCAGTGTCTTCAGATGGGGCGACCAGCCGGACACGGGCATCGCTGCTAGCTGACCGCTTACAGAATCTCAGACGGGCTGCTTGATCTCCTTGAAAATGACCTTTTCACTTACAACCTGGGAATTAAAATGACTATCATTTCTTTTCTCCCTGTAGTTGTGAGGATCTTCTGGCTCCCTGGGGGCTCAGATGGTAAGGTGGCTGCCTGCAATGCGGGAGACCTGGGTTCGATCCCTGGGTTGGAAAGATCCCCTGGAGAAAGAAATGGCAACCCAGTCCAGAACTCTTGCCTGGAAAATCCCATGGACGGAGGAGCCTGGTAGGCTACAGTCCATGGGGTCGCAAAGGATCGGACACAACTGAGAGATAAATAGAATAAAACTGTAGAGTGTAAGGGGTCTTCACAGCGTCCAACCATCTCTCCAACTTCCAGGTGACGGAGATTGAGGTGTGAGTTCTATGAGCTATTTTCCAAGGTCACTGTGTGCTCATTCAGTCGTGTCCGACTCTGCGACCTCATGGACTGTAGCCCGCCAGGCTCCTCTGTCCATGGGATTCCCCAGGCAAGAATACTGGAGTGGGTTGCCATTTCCTTTTCCACCAGGGTTGTCAAGCTGGCACAATAACTGACATTATAAACTTATCTCTTACTACACACACTCCTCCTTGAAAGCCTGTGTCTAGGCCCCATCCAGGCTCTGTGGACGGAGCTTGGACATGGAGGATCTCAGATCTTATGACCCCCAAGAAGTCACATGGAGAAGACAGGCGTCAAGCACAGAAGTGCAAGTGCAATGGGGTTGCAGACAGGACCCCCACGGCGCCAGGAGAGACCACGCTGAGGCCAGGGAGGCTCCTGAGGTGGCACCAAGGCAGCACGTACGTGACCTCGGAGAAGCCGAGGCTAGACATGCCGTTTGAAGTGAAGGTCACTGTTCATTCCACAAAAGCACCTTTTAGACTTTGAACTTAACCTCCACCCATGCTACTGCTAAGTCGCTTCAGTCGTGTCCGACTCTGCGCGATCCCAGAGACGGCAACCCACCAGGCTCCCCCATCCCTGGGATTCTCCAGGCAAGAACACTGGAGTAGGTTGCCATTTCCTTCTCCAATGCATGAAGGTGAAAAGAAAAAGACTCTTAGCGACTCCATGGATTGTAGCCTACCAGGCTTCTCCATCCATGGGATTTTCCAGGCAACAGTACTGGAGTGGGATGCCATAGCCTTCTCCAAACCTCCACCCATAAACAACCACAAACTACACACAATATATATGAATAATGACTTTCATGCACTAGATGACAGGCAAAGGATGACTGATTTCTGAGATGTGGGAAGATGTGGCTTTCCATCTGGAGGTAATTTCAGGACCTCAGCACCAGCAAACGGGGCTGACAGAGCCCGGGAGCCGTGCTACTGGGGAGATAGAGATAGCACTGGGGCCAGGGACACCTGCTGGGGCCAGGAGACCAGCACTGGGGCCAGGAGAGGACAGGGAGGCCAGCAGCTCAGTCGCTCAGTCACGTCCGACTCTTTGCGACCCCATGGACTGCAGCATGCCGGGGCTCCCTGTCCATCACCAACTCCCGGAGTCCACCCAAACCCAGGTACACTGAGTTGGCGATGCAATCCAACCATCTCGTCCTCTGTCATCCCCTTCTCCTCCTGCCTTCAATCTTTCCCAGCATCAGGGTCTTTTCAAATGAGTGGGCTCTTCACATCAGGTGGCCAAAGTATTGGAGTTTCAGCATCAGCATCAGTCCTTCCAATGCACACCCAGGACTGATCTCCTTTAGGATGGACTGGTTGGATCTCCTTGCAGTCCAAGGGACTTTCAAGTCTTCTCCAGCACTACAGTTTGAAAGCATCAGTTCTTTGGTGCTCAGCCTTCTTTACAGTCCAACTCTCACATCCATACATGACCACTGGGAAAACCATAGCTTTGACTAGACAGACCTTTGTCAACAAAATGATGTCTCTGCTTTTTAATACACTGCCTAGGTTGGCCATAACTTTTCTTCCAACAAGCAAGTGTCTTTTAATTTCATGACTGCAGTCACCGTCTACAGTTCTTTTGCAGCCAAGAAAATAAAGTCTCTCACTGCTTAATATGGCCCACAACATCTACTGCTCACCCAACAAATACCAGCTTGTTTTCTATTACTGTACATAGTTTTGAATTTTGTATAACTAATTAAAGATATTTTAATAGCCTATTCTTAGAGCACTTTCAGAGAAGGCGATGGCACCCCACTCCAGGACACTTGCCTGGAAAATCCCATGGATGGAGGAGCCTGGAAGGCTGCAGTCCATGGGGTCGCTGAGGGTCAGACACGATTGAGCGACTTCACTGTCACTTTTCACTTTCATGCACTGGAGAAGGAAATGGCAACCCATTCCAGTGTTCTTGCCTGGAGAATCCCAGGGATGGGGGAGCCTCGTGGGCTGCTGTCTATGGGGTCGCACAGAGTTGGACACGACTGAAGTGACTTAGCAGCAGCACAGCACTTTAGGTTTATAGAAAATATTTGGGCAAGAATCTGTTTCTATATACCACCTCTCTCCCTTCACACGTATTGCATCTGTGTGGGATGTTGCTTACAGGGGATGAAGCAGCATTGACACGGTGCTACTGATGGGAGGGCTCTGCTCCACTTCCTGCTCATCCCACCCCCTCGCCCTGCTGCTGCTGCTGCTGCGACACTTCAGTCGCGTCCAACTCTGTGTGACCCCACAGACAGCAGCCCACCAGGCTCCCCCATCCCTGGGATTCTCCAGGCAAGAACACTGGAGTGGGTTGCCATTTCGTTCTCCAATGCATGAAAGTGAAAGGTGAAAGTGAAAGTGAAGTCGTGCCGACTCTTAGGGACCCCATGGACTGCAGCCTACAGGGCTCCTCCGCCCATGGGATTTTCCAGGCAAGAGTACTGGGGTGGGGTGCCATTGCCTTCTCTGCCCCATCGCCCTAAGCCCCTGCAAATAACTGACTGATCCTTTTACTATCTCTGTGATTTGGCCTTTCCCAGAATGTCACACAGTTGAAATCTTGCAGTAGCCATCAGACGGGCTTTTTTTGCGTTGTAACAGGCTTTTACACTCCCCCCATGACTTCTCAAGGCTGGATCGCCCACGTGTCTTTGTCTCTGTTCCTGATTGTATCCCATCGCATAGGTACACCAGTTGTGTCCATTCACACACTGAAGACACCTAAGTAAAGCTGCTATAAGCACTGGTGTGCAGGATTCTGGCTGGACATAAGCTTCCACCTTGTGTAAATACCTGGGAGCCAGGAAGACCGTCTTCTGCACCATCCGTGTCCCCAGCAGCAGCACGCAGGCTCTGCTGCCCCCAGCCTTGCCAGCACCGCAGGCGTCAGTGTTCAGGTCCTGGGGCTGCTAACGAGAGAGCAGCGACTTCACGCTGCTGCTTCCATCTGAAATCCCCCGATAACATATGATGAGCACCACTTTTTCATACATGGACTCACCGTCTGTGCAGCTTGCTTAGTGAGGTGTCTGTTCCCACCGTCTGCCCATTTTAAAATTGGGTCGTTTGCTCATTGTCGAGTTCTGTGTGTGCTTTGGAAACAAGCCTTTCATCAGATGTGTGCACTGGAGTGATTTTCTCACAGTCTGTGCTTCATCTTGTCACTCCCATAACAGCGTCTTTGCAGAACACAGCTGTTGTTCTGTATTTCAGTAAAGTCGGTCTTTCCTTTCACGGGCTGTGATTTCGGGGCTGTGTCTGAAGCACCGTCACCAAACTCAAGGCCACCCACATCTCTTCCCAGGCTCCTCCACAAGCTGTTGTTCACATTTTGCATTTAGATTTATGTTCCACTGGGCTAGTATTTTTTAATAAAAGGTTTAAGGTCTGGATTCTTTTTCTGGAATGTGAATGCCCAGTGGTTCAAGCACCATTTGTTGGAAAGACCACTCCTCTTCTGCTGAATCACCTCCGCTCTCTCGCCAGAGACTGTGGGATGCAGCTGCCTGCATCCCTTTCTGGGTGACTATTGGTCAGCTGACCTCTGCTTTCACTGACTCTCACAGTCGGGCAGGGTCAGACTTTGACTCTTTTCAGAGTTGTGCTGGCTGCCCTAGGTCTGTACCTCTCCACATGCGCTGTGGGGTCAGTTGGCAACAGCCACAAAATGACCTGCTGGGATTCTGACTGATGTGAGTATACTGAATCCCTGGCAACTGGGAAGGTGACCTGATTCAGAAAGGGGGCCTTTGCCAGTATAACCAAGTCAAGGTGATGTGGACAGGGTGGGCTGTGACCCCATGCGAGGCTGACCTGACTAGCGCAGAAATCTGGGCACAGGACAGGTGTGTGAGAGGGAGGTCATGCACAGATGCCCAGGGCGGGGCAGGGGGCCCTGAGGAGGGAGTAAAGGGGAGTTAGTCATGTCACCCCAGGCCAGGGATGCCGTGGATCCCAAGAGACACAAGGACCGGAACTCGCAGTCTGGGCTTGGAAGGAGGGTGGCCCGCCAGCACTCTGAGTGCAGACTTCCAGCCTCCAGGGCTGTGAAAGGACACGCTTCTGCTGTTTTAAGACATCCCGCGTGTGCTGCTTGGCTACAGCAGGCCTAGGAAGCTAACATCCCTGGAGAAGGGAACGGCTACCCGTTCTAGTATTCTTGCCTGGAGAATCCCATGGACAGAGGAGCCTGGCGGGTTATAGTTCATAGAGTTGCAAAGAGTCAGACACGGCTGAGCGGCTGAGCACAGAAAGCTAACGCAATGGGGACTGCGCTGACGGATGCTGTACATCCGGTCAGGAAGAATGACGCCTGAACAACATTAGACTTTCCTACCAAGGAATATTGGCTCGCTCTCATTTAGATAAGCCTTGATTTCTCTCATGAGTATTTTGTAGTTCTCCTTATATGCGTCTTACATTTTATACACACACACACACACACACATACACTATTTTTACACTTAAGCATTTAATTTGGGGTTAATGTAAGCGGTGGTGTCCTTAATCTCCAGTTCTTCACTGCGAGTAAAGGACAGCAGCTGACCTGTGTATGCTGACAGTGTATTCTGCAACCTCGTTACAATTGTCTGTCCGTTCCACGAGTCTTTTATCAAGTCTTTGAGACTTTTTTATGTAGACGGTCATGCCATCTGTGAACAAAGTTTATTTTTTCCTTCCAGTCCTCATACATTTCCTTCCATTATTTCTTTCTGCATTAATCTTACATCGGGCAGGCTTCCAGTATAATGTTGACTACAACCAGGGGATAGGACATCTATGCCTTGTTCCTAATGAACAATTTTTAATTTTAATAAATCATTTTATATGCTTTCTTTTCCTCTCCCCACTTACCATATCAATTACAATTCTTTTTTTTTAATGGTTAATGGTGGATTTGGTGTTGTATCTAAGAAATCTTCACCTAAATGACGCTTATAATGTTCCTCTTTCATTATCTCCTAGAACTTTTAGCTTTAGATTTTGCATTTAGGGCCAAGATTATTTATTTTGAGAAAATTCTTTTTTAAGAGATCTGGGTTGAACTTCTTTACACAGATGTTCATATAGATATTAATATCCAATTGTCTGCACTAGTTTTTGAAAGACTCTTCTCTCTCCACTGGTTTCTCTTTGTACTTTTGTCAAAATTTATTTGTCCATATGTGTGTGGGTCTATTCTGCCTCTCTGTTCTGCTCCACTGATATTTGTATGTGTTGGTTACAATACAAAATGGCCTTGTTGCAGCTTTATGGGAAGTCCTGAAAGGCAAGTCATGTCACACCTGAATTCTCAGCGCTGCTCTGCTTCAGAGTTGCTGTGACTGTTGCTGGCTCCTTTCATCTTCATAAAACTTTCAGAGTCAAGACGGCAGTTTCAACAAAGGGCCTGCAGGGATTTTTGACTGGGACTGCATCCACTCTAGATCAGTTTTGGGAAAATTAACATCTTAACAATTCAAGATCTATACACAGTAAATACCTCATGTGTTTGTGTGTGTGTGTGTGCTAAGTCACTTCAGTCTTGTCCAACTCTTTGTGACCCCGTGGACTGTAGCCCAGCAGGCTCCTCTGTCCATGGGATTCTCCAGGCAAGAACTCTGGAGTGGGCTCCATGCCCTCCTCCAGGGGATCTTCCTGACCCAGGGATCAAACCCACGCCCCTTGTGTCTCGTGCATGGACAGGCAGGCTCTTCGCCGCTGTGCCGCTTGGGAAGCCCATCATCTGCTTAGCTTCCTTTAACGCCTCTCAGGAGTGCTCTGCAGCTTTCAGTGTGCTGGTCTTAAAGATCTTTTGACAGATTTGTCCCTGTTTCATATTTTTTATTTTATATGGTATCTTAAAATTTTAATTTTTTACTGCTTAATTTTAGTATTCAAAAATGTACCTGCTTTTAGTATACTGACACTATATACTATAACTTTTCTAAACTCACTCATTCTAATAGATCTGGGAGATACAGATTCCATTGGCATGTCCACACTGACGATCATGTTGTCTGCAAATGAAAATAATTTGACTTCTTTTCTAATCTGGACGATCCTGAGTAAGAAAGGTGACATCAGGTTTCCTTGCCTTATTCTTGCTCCTAAAGGGAAATTATTCAGTGTTTCTCCTTTAAATATGTCATTAACTATAGGTTTGTTGTGAATGCTTTTATCTGTCTGTGAAGTTCCCTTCTATTAGTTTGCTGATAATTTTTATTAGGACAGAAGTAGGATTTTGTCACATGCTTTTCCTGAAACAGCTAAATGGTAATGTGATTATTCGTTTTTACTTTGTTAATATGGTTAATATGAATTATAGGAACTGATTTCCCAGGATTAAGCCAAACTTGCATTTCCAGGTAAACCCTACTCATCACTTTGCTTGGATAATTGCTTACAAGCATATGTCCTGTCTGTGGCTGCTTTGGGGCTGATAGCACAGTTTCAATGCATCACTATTCACCTTCCAGTGGCCCGTTTCACCTGTAGCGTAAGAACATTACAATAGGCAGCAGCCAGCCTTGCTTGGCTAAGTGAGCAGAGCCCTAGGGGACAGAAGGGTATGTTGCTGCTGGGAGGCGGCTGTAAAATATAGAAAGAAAACAAAAATGCAGCGATTTTTCAGTGAAAGCACCATGTCTTCTCCACGCACCAGCAAGTTTCCAGCTTTAGCTTTCTGTGTAGTGTCTTGAAAAGACGCTTGGTTTTCAGGATGAAAGGAGGAGTAGGAGGAGGTGCTTGCTTCTCAGATGTGAGGCCAGTCGCTTCCAATTTCGCTCTGCTGGCTGGCTGGGC
>SJYF01003435.1:886962-900706 GCA_006410515.1 Procapra przewalskii | reverse complement strand
GTTGGACCATTTAAGGGCACAGTGGAGCAGGATCCAACCAGCTAAGTGTTGGTGTCACCCAGGAAATATCAAAAATATGACAGGAAAAACTAGAGAGTGAAAAATGGAATGTGAAGGCTGAGACGCTGGAAGGATGGGAACCGCCTCCAGGGAGAGGAGCAGGTCTCCTTCGTAGACATCAGTCTCAGACCCCATGACGGGGAGGATGGGCCACCAGGGAGAGAGGGTGGGCCCCAGTGATGGGGGGACAGGGCCCCGTGAAGGGGGGAACAGGGCCCAGTGATGGGGGAGGACGGGACCCCATGACGGGGAGGACGGGCCCCAATGACTAGACGGCCTGCATAGGAAGGACTTGGGGGCAGAGCCCGGGGCAGCGATGCTGGTGAGGGTCGGCGGGACCTGGAGCAGGCCCCACACGCCCTCAGGGGTCTAGCTCTCCTGCTTTCCTGGGGCAGACCCGCCCCATCCTCCCAGGACGCCACAGAGGAGTCCTCCCCCACCCTCCACAGCTCACAGCTCCATCAGAACCATCACGCCCTCGGGAAGACTGACAGTGAGGCGATCTTTCCAAGGCGGGGGGGACATGGAGCCACCCCTCCCTTCCAGGCATGGAGCATCCGTGGAAGCTCCTCCAGGCTGAGGGACACACAGGGTCCTCTCCTCTCACCCAAGCTTGGTTCTGCAGGAGTGGGCATCTCCTCGGGGACTCTGGTGACGTCTGGAGGCAGTTTCGCTCGTCAGAGCCTGGGGGTCAGGGGCTCCTGCCCCCAGGACTCCCGGAGGCAGAAGTGTGGGAGCTGCTGAGTGCTCTGAGTGGCCCAGCTCAGCACCAGGGGCCTCAGGGTGGGAAGCCCCAGCACAGAAGAGCACGTCCTCCCGGCTGCCGCTTCTCCACTAGGGCGGCCCCTTCATCCTTTCTGCTCCCCGGGGGCTGGGCCGTCCCTCCAGGAGCCTTCCTGGGTTGGGGGCAGGCACGGCGGGGACAAGGCTCACCCACAGAGGCGGTCCTGTGCTCGCTTGCCCCTTCCCGGCCCAGGGGCAGCACCCACGCCCGTCCACTACCAACCAGCCACCTTGGGGGTCCCCTGGTAGTCAATCCACACTTTCCAGATCAGACAGGACAGTGGGGCACTGCCCACCATGCGAGCAGCCCCTGAACTGCCCGGGGACCCTCCTCGTCCGGCCAGCAGGCTCCTCACGCTTCCTTTCTGAGAAGACAAGACATCAATCATTCCCCAGAGCCTCCCTCGGCAAGTGAGTGAAGGTCGCTGGGCCGGGCTGAGTGACAGAGGGCGGCACAGCGCTGACCTGCGACAAAGCCTCGCCAGCACCAAGACGGCAGGTCGGTGCAGCCGGCAAATCAGCGGGATCAACCTCCCCCTGGAAAACAATTTCACACCAGACTAAACAGCAGAGTGAAGTAATAAACGCGCTGCCTTGCCCAGTTCCTGACCCGGGCCTTGATACAGATTAAAAACAAGTCAATTGTTCTCATCAATGACAGAAGCTCACCATGCTTGGCAAAATAAGATGAAGAGGTCTGGGGTGGAGGGCAGCCGTCCCGGGATGACCCGTGTCTCACAGGGGAGGCCCCAGTTCCCTGGCCGTGGGGGAAGCAGAGGGCCAGTATTCCAGCTGCGAGGGCCTGGTTGTAAAATACAGACGCAAAGCACAAGAATGCAGGTGCCTTGCAGGAAGCACCCCGCCTCCCCAGGGAGTCAGTCCTGCCCTGCATCCCGAGAGGGCGTTCGGCCCGCACCACAGAGGAAGACGCACCTGCCCCCAGGTCAGCGGGGCCGGGCCGCTGTCTGTGTCCACAGGACGTGAAACCGCCCGAGAGGCCTTGGGAAGAGTCGCCTGAATCCTAGATGCATTCTCGTGCCTGTCAACCCGTGACTCAGATGGAACCACTTCACATCTGCTTGTGGGGCCGACGCACTCCGGGTCTCTGGATCACTCGGGGCCAGGAGGTTTTGTGAGAGAGGGAAGTCCTTTGCTCAGACAAGGCCGCGGTGCTCACAGAGAGGAATGGTGACCTCAATGGCTGAACGCCCCACACCCAGTGACCGCAGCCTTAGCAGTCTGTCCCCCAGCCCGCCTGTGTGATGCTGGGGGGAGCGTGACCGCCCTTCCGAGCTGCGCCTCTGCGCCAGGCCTCGCCCGTGCCCCTGCTTCCAGAGGCGCCCCAGCCCCGCAAGCCCCAGGCCCTGACCCTGCAGATGGCCGGCTGCCCCCCGTCCAGTCAGCTGCCTGTTGGTCCCTTTAGAGGGTCCTCACGTTCAGGCCTCAGGCCTCTCATTCATGGCCCTCGACAATGAAAGATCAGGAGATCAGCTCCGGCTGGTCCTGGGGGGCCCCGGGCACGGCCCCCTCTGGCCCACAGGGTTCGGGGGAGCAGCCCTCCCCGTCCCGGTCTGCTGGCACCCTGACTGCCTGTCTGTCCATGAGCACTTCTGGAGTCCCCCCCGCCTACCACGAGCGGCCTCTCCCCTGCAGCCTGCACAGATGGGGAGCCCGTCCCCCGGGCACATCCCCTGCCCAAGCCTTCCCCACGAGGCCGCTGGCACCCTGACCACCTGTCTGTCTGTGGACGAGTGGCCTCTCACCACCAGCCTGCACAGACAAGGAGCCCCGTCCCCTGCCCGAGCCCTCCCCATGGGGCTGGTGGTCCTGCTGCCTGGCCGGGCTAGCCCTCTGAGGCCTCCACAGGGCCGTGGCTGGCCCCGTGGTCCCGGGGCCCAGGGACAGGTGCTGACAGGGCCTTGGCCGGGGCCTCTGGCTTCGGGGCACGGCCAGACAGTACAGGGAGGGGACCCTGCTGGGGTCCCGTGCCCCCGGTGGCCCTGGCACTCCACAGCAGTTGGTCAGAAATGTGCCTGTGTGTCCGCGAGGTCACGACTGCCGTCAGGGGCACCCCTTCTGGGGACGAAGGAGGCCGTGGGCACCCACCTGACTGAGCCCCAAAGGCATGCTCTGACCCTCCTGTCCCAGAGGGACCGTCCCCCACCTGGGCCTGGCTGCTCCCTCAGGGGCCAGGCCCGGCCGCTCCCTCGCAGGGGCTGCCGGCGGGCACACCCCTCCGGCAGGGCTGGGGGCGACAGGGGGCCCGACATCTTCAGGAACCATTAGCCTGCGACCCCCGCTATGACGAGGGACCCGATTCTTCAAAGCTATAGACATTTTTTTTTGTAGTCGTTATTCTTCTTTTCCCCAATTTGGGAGCCAGGCATCTAAAGATTAGAGCACTGAAAAATAACTCCAGATAAGGGAGAATTTAGAAACTCACCACAAGGAGACACTCAGGCTCAGGAAAGACCTGAGCAAATCTCGCACTTTCGGTTCTGGATGATTCTGGGCGAAGACGCAGCCTCTGACGTTCAAAGAAGGAAAGGAAGGAAGGTGAAAGGGGGAGCTGACCTCCAGACTGACCACAGTGTGAGAGCGAAGCGTCCAGCTTTCAGCAACAACAGCAGATCATCAGGGAAGCGAAGAAACACGGAAGTCAGTCCTGCTGACGGGAGCACAACACGCAGACAGAAGGCGCCCGAGAAAGCCCTCACTGCTGGGAGCCGCCCGCGTCCTCTGTGTCCACGGGCCTGGCCCCTGCTGCGTCTTTCGGTTCTAGCCTCAAGTGAGTTGAGACAGTATTTACCTTTCTCTGTCTGACCTACTTCCTTTATCCCTCAACTTATCCACGTTGTCACAAGTGGCCAGATCACATTCATTTTTTATGAGTAAATAATATTCTGTTGTATATGTACTTGCCACACTCCCGAGTCCATTCAACCATTGTTGGAAACTTAGGTCATTTCCACAGCCTGATTATTGTAAATAACACTTCAGTGAACACGAAAGTGTATGTCTTTTCAAATTGCTGTTTGTGTTTTCTTCAGATATATTTACCCGGGAGTGGAATAGCTGGATCGCATGGTAGTTCCGCTTTTAATTTCAAAGGAACCTCCGTGCTGTTTTCCATCGTGACTGCATCAAGCCACATTTCCATCAGTAGTATCCGCGGGCTCTCTTTGCTCCGAGTCCTGCTTATATCCTTTTGGATGGCAGCTACTCTGACAGATGTGGGCTGGCATCTCGCTGTGGTTTCGATGTGCAGTTCCCTGGATATTAGTGACGCTCATCATCTATTCACGTGCCTGATGGCAGTCTGTAAGTTTTCTCCCAAAAAATGTCCGTTTAGCTCTTCTGCCATTATTTAAAATTTTTCACTGTTGTTTTGATGTTGGCCTATATGAGTTCTTTAAATGTTTTGGATATTAATCCCTTGCTGTATACATCATTTGCAAATATCTTCTACTTTTTGATAGCCTCCCTTTTCAATTTTTTGATGGTTTCCTAGACAGTTAGAGTGGGGACGAAGGTGAGAGAGTGAATGAGGATGAAGGATGAAACCACGGTGCTCGAGCAAGGATGCTGGCAGGATGACAGCAGAGACCAGAGAGTGATCCGGACTCTCTTCCTTGTGGTTCTCAAGGATGACAAGTTCTGGGGGGAAACTGCACAGTGTTACCTTCCTCCTCTCAGAGGTTACTGTTTGAGGGTCTTGGGTGGGTGACAAGGCCTCCACGGCGGGAACAGAATGTGAGGAGGTGGGGTGTCTTCCATGAAGGAAGGGAAAGACCAGATGTCAGTGGACAATAGCCAGGCACAGGGCATCTGCATGTCCAGTGGGGGAGCCTTAGAGGGTCAGCAGTGCCTCTGTGTGAATGCATGTGCACGTGTGTGTGCGTGTTTGCACATGTGCACACACGTATATATGTGCACACGCCTGTCTGCACACATGTCCATGCCCAGACATCCAGGCACACGTGTGTATGTGTGCACACCCATGTCTGCGTGCATGTCCATGCCCAGACATTCACGCACACATGCGTGTATATGTGCACACACATGTATGCACACATGTCCATGCCCACACGTTCACGCACACATGTGTATGTGTGCACACACATGTCTGCGTGCATGTCCATGCCCGCACATTCACACGCACACGTGTATGTGTGCGTGCCTGCCTGCATGCATCCATGTATGTGGGTGTGCATGTGTGCGTGTGTGCATGTGTGTACATGCATGTGGGTTAGAGGGAGGCAAACGTCCCACTGAAGAGGGGCACAGCAGCCCCTCCCTCTCCCCCTGTCCCCAACCCCTGCCTTCTACACAGTCTCAATTGTGTTTTGTGTTAATTGCACTTAATATGCAAGTTTCACGATGACTTCAGGAAATAAGCTCAATTAAATGCAGATGTATTCAGCTTACTGTTGCATTTTACAAATATAATTTTTCCATTGATGTTTAATTGCCTTAAAATTCTTTCAAGGTTAAAAGGGAACTATCTCTTGAACATTAGTTATTAAATTATGTAATGCCAATTAACTTGCTGAATTGATTTGCACTTTATGTCACTTTATATTGATTGTTTGAAAGCAAGCTTCTAATTATCAAAGGATTGGATATTTTCGACTCAAAAGTCCTCTGAGAGTAACAGAAAGCTGGCCTGGCACTTTGAAGGTCCTGGTTCCTTATGACCAGTGACTTGAACCCCAGTGTGGGATCAACAAAGGGAAGCGTTTTCCTGGGCGGAGGGTTCTGGGAAGCCCTGAGCCTGCTGCTGGTTTTCCACAGTGTTACCCAGCTGCCCTCCAGGTCAACAGCAGCACCCGGAAGCAGGCATGCTGTCTCCACAGGCAAAGAGCTGCTATTTTCTCCACTCATCCTGCTTGGAAACGAAGCACCCTGCCCCCAGGGTTTACACCCCTGGTTTCACCACCTGCGAGATTTTAGCATCTGGACCACCACCTAACGCCAGGGGCCTATGGTGCTCCCCTACAAGCAGTGATGTGTCCTTGCTGCTGACCGTCCAGTGCACTTAAGAGCAGGGATTCTACAAAAAGCCATGAAATAAACTTAATTATGTATTGAAAGTGAAAGTCACTCAGTTGTATCTGACTCTTTGTGACCCCATGGACTATACAACCCATGGAAATCTCCAGGCCAGAGCACTGGAGTGGGCAGCCTATCCCTTCTCCAGGGGATCTTCCCAACCCAGGAATCGAACTGGGGTCTCCTGCATTGCAGGTGGATTCTTTACCAACTGAGCTAAGAGGAAAGCCCCAATTATGTATCAGTCATAATCTTAATGAAAAGCCACCAAGTCTTAAGCAAAAGCTAGCAAATGACATATTTTGAAATTGTGAAAATTTTATTTTTAATTTATGTTAAATTAAAATTTATATTTAAATTATGGAACTTTATACTTTTATAGCAGCATCATTAAAATCATAGGGAAAATTCAGTGAAATGTGTGTAAAGTCATGCTCTAAAAACTACAAAACACTGTTGAGCAATTAAACACCAAATTGAGCTTGAAGTTAAAACAGTATCAGTCAGCTTCTAGTTGTTTTTCACATTAAACCAGATTTGTGAGATAATTATTCTGTAAAGCCTTTGGCTTCCAGAACATGGTTTAAAATCACAGTCTAATTAATTCAGCCTTTGGCTCCTCCTCCAGCCCTCTTTTATTGACTTTTCTCTCACTTCCCAAGTATACAGACTGCATTTCTAGTTTTATTAAAACTGCCCTGCTGTAGAATACTTAGTGGGATTCAAAAATGGGCCTCATTTATTATTGCATAATTAACACATCCAAAAGTCTCCTTTGCCACAAAACCCTGAGTGCTTTATTACTGTATTTTGCAAAACAGAGAAGGGAAAATGATTGCTGAGGACTCTCCAAGAAACATATGCGAGGCCCCTACTGCTCATTTATGAGCTGAGCAGTACGAGCAGTGAGCTGATGGGAGATTTTGGCCCTTAGTACAGATGGTCCGTGACTTACAATTTTTCTACTTTACAATGGTGCAAAACCGATACAACTTTAGTAGAGTCTGTACTTGGAATTTTGAATTTTGATCTTTTCCTGGGTTGGTGATATGAGGTCCAATCCTCCCCTGTAGCGCTGGGCAGTGGCTGCAGCTCCCAATTGGTCCCGAGATCATGAGGGTGAACAACCAACAGACTTAAACCATCCTGAACCCAGACAGCCAGTTGGACTCTAAGGGGTTATTACTTTCATCACCACCACCACCGTCATCCTCAGGGGATGGGTCGACCCTCTGCGCCTCTCTGCCCCACTGCCTCCATGCTCTCTTCAAATCATCAACTCAAATTTCAAAGCTACCTCTTGTCCTAATAATTTTAACTTCTTTTCCATGCATATTTCTATCCATCAGCTAGGCTATTATAATCTCAACTCATATAAACAGCAGACTAAATTGCATTTGTTTTTAAAATTTTGAGAAAAATCCTCAAATGCTGCACATTTGTTGCCCTGACAGTCTTTCATGATTTTTCATTTTTATTAATTTTATCTACTTATCAAAAAACATTATTGAAAATGAATAGACATGTGACAATTTGGAAGATATTACATAGATTTAGAAATAGATACAGATGTAGATATGCAGATATAAAAAGGGAGAGTCGTTGTGTACGATTTAACAGTTAATACATGAAAAACCCATTGAAAAATGCAAATAGGCATTTCATGAAAAAAGACATTTGAATACCAATAAGCATATGAAATCATGCTCAACATCATTATTTGTCAGGGTGATGCAATTTAAAGCCACAATGAGATACCATCTTCAACCCACTGCAGCTGCTGCTAAGTCGCTTCAGTCGTGTCCAACTCTGTGCGACCCCATAGACGGAAGCCCACCAGGCTCCGCCACCCCTGGGGTTCTCCAGGCAAGAACACTGGCATGTGTTGCCATTTCCTTCTCCAATGCATGACAGTGAAAAGTGAAAGTGAAGTCGCTCAGTCGTGTCCAACTCTCAGCGACCCCATGGACTGCAGCCTACCAGGCTCCTCCAACCATGGGATTTTCCAGGCAAGAGTACTGGGGTGGGGGTGCCATTGCCTTCTCCACTTCAACCCACTAGAATCACCAGAATGAAAAACTTCTGATGATTCTCATATCAAACACTGTCAAAGGTATGAATTAACTCAGGTATAGCTGAGGGAGTATAAAATGAAACACTCACTTTGGCAAACTCTTTGATAGTTTTCTTAAAATAATGTCAAATACACATCTGACCAAACAATTCCACTGCTAGTTATTTAGCAAAGGAAGTTTGGAATAGGTGTTCACAAAATCAATTGTCCAAGAATGTTTAACTAGCTTTTTACAACAGCTAGGAACTGAAAACGACCCAAATATCCTTCAACTGAAGAATGGATAGCAAACTATGGAACATTTCAGATGCGATGCTGCTTAGACATGGAATGCAACCCATCCATACATGGAACAAACATTATTCTGAGTGGAATAGACCAGACTCAAAGCGCACGTTCTGTGTGATCTCACTGATGTGAAGTTGAAGGACAATCAAATAAGTGAGTGAGTGAAAGTCTCTCAGTCCATAGAATTCTCTGGGCTGGAATACCAGAGTGGGTAGCCATTCCCTTCTCCAGGAACTGAACCCAGTTCTCCCGCATTGCAGGCAGATTCTTTACCAGCTGAGCCACAAGGGAAGCCCAAGAATACCGGAGTGGGTCACCTATCCCTTCTCCAGGGGATCTTCCCGACCCAGAATGGAACCAGGGTCTCCTGCATTGCAGGTGGATTCTTTACCAACTGAGCTATCGGAGAAGCTCCATCGAATACAAGCTTTGGCTTTGGTATAAAATTCAGCAGATTGGTCTCTGGATGTAAGCAGCCCAAGCAAGCTTTCTGGGGTGATGGAAATACTCCGTGTCATGCTTTTGCAGTAGTTTTATGGGCATGTGAAATCTCCCAAGTTTATCTAACTAGCAGTTAAGGTAAGTTACGAGCTTAATAAATAAACAGCATGTGTTCATGGGGAACATTATCTAACACTGGCTCTAAGTCTTTTCTGAGCAAAATGAACTGGCAAGCTGGATAATCACCAGCCTCACGGGCTCATTTTACGGCTCAGCCTGAGATATTCTCTGCTGACAGCCATGGGCATGGTCTAAATCACCCCTTCCCCCCGGCCAGTCACAATCGGCAGTCATCTCACAAAATAATGAGTCTGCCAGCACAGAGAATCCCAGAAGATCTCAAAGGAATCCACTTCTTGAATTTCATTTCTAACCTTCCCTTCCCCTTGAAGTATTTCAAACCCCAGTAGCCGTCTGTGGGGTCGCACAGAGTCGGACACGACTGAAGTGGCTTGGCGGCGGCAGCCGCAGCCCTCCTCAAAAGACAATGGCACGGAGCCACGGCAGGAGCAAACATCAGCAGAAGCACCGTGGCCGGCTGCCATCGGCCGAGGAGGGGCGCGCGGAGGGACAGGGGGACCAAGCGGGGCCGAGGCGGGCGGGGCGCAGAGGGCAGCTGGGAGAGGGTGGGGGAAACACACGGGAGCCGAGGAGAGCCTCAGGCCGGGACGGAGGTCGGTAGTTTTGAACTGGGTTTCTGTCCCAGGCAGCGTCATGACTTTGCAATAAAAGAAACTCCCAGGCAGCCCCAGTAGAAGCACGCTGGGCAGAGAAGCCCCAGACGTCCTTATGTTTTGTTTTTGGCCAAGAGGCATATGGCATCTTAGCTCCCAGACCAGGGATCGAACCCGCTCCACCCCTGCACTGGAAGGGAAGTCTTAACCTCTGGACCGCCAGGAGGTCCCTCGATTGATTCCAGCTTGTTTATTGGGATGGAGCTGTCTCAGAGCCTTGTTTCACAATAAGCAGCTCCTTCCAGGATGAACGCCTTTCTCTGAGACCTGTATTCAAAGCTTCTCTTTGAGGGGCGCTCCTTGTATTCAATGATTCCGGAATCTGTGACAAATTCTTCCTCTCAGAACTTTGCGGTGACATCAGGGATCCTCTGTCTCCTGCTGCTTCTGTGGATTTTCATTTCTTGTAGATATATTTATGAGGAATGGGGAAACTCCTTTTGCCCATTTTAGTTTTCATTTGATTTGTGGGTAATATGTTTCATAGAGGCCTCATTTATCCAAAACATTCTTATTACTGACTCTTTTCAAACCCTTAACGGTGTGGAACAGGAGCAGCAGGGCTGCTGTGTGGGCCTCCCGACCCTGTTTTGGGGCCAAGAGACAGAAGGTGAACAGGGACGGCTGCACGTCCGTGGGCCGACTGGGGCCATTCGGCCGCGTCCTCACCCTGCCCTAGGCCAGCGCTCCGGGATGGCCCAGGAACCCGGTTCTGGGTCTGAAACAGCCTTCTTGGCCTTCAACAGTTTTCATGGGTCAGGCTCTGTGAGCCCCAGTCCGGAAAACCTCAGAAGAGGAAGCAGAGGACAAGCCGTGGAAGGGGGTGGAGGGAGGCTGGGGAGAGCGCCGGTCCCAGGTCCCGCTGACTGCAGTCTCGGCTTCCACAGCGTCTGTCCCAAGGAAATCGCTGCCAGCAACAGGGGTGGGGGTGTGGACGGGGCACAGGGCTCAGCCGCTGTCCCTGGTCCCCTGCCTGCTGGAGCGGAACCCAGATTCTCGGGTCTGAGTGACAATATTTGGGATTGGTTCCTGGGGCTGAGAAAACTCACGCCGGAAAGAGGACTGTTCAGGTCAGGGCTGAGTGGGCAGAGACCTGTACAGGGCCGTCTTTCCAAAGGACCTAAGTGACTCTCTAGTGAATGGGAGGTGTAGGCTGCTCCGAAAGAAAGGATGCATGTGGAAACAGCTTTCTACAACGCAAATCTCTCCCGGGACCGCTGCCATAATTTGAGGGCTGGAGAAACCTGGGGGCGTGTGTAGCTTTCACTCTAAGACGACTTTCATTCTGTCCGCTTGACAACGGTTTTTACGAGGCTCAGATGAGGTCACATGCATTTTGAGAGTGATGTTGACCTGGAAACACTTTGCAAATCTGGCCACGGTCCGTGGGACATTATTAGTGTTAATTCAATCAAAACCTTTTTCTTGGAACCTCGCGAACTATTTTCTAGTGCATCACAAAACTACATGGGATAAATTGGATTTAATTGTTTCCATTTTATTCCAAGGCACAGAGGGAAAATACTTGGAAATTTATGACAAAACTGGGGCTGGAATCCAGGTCAGTTGTCTCCCGAGACGGTGTGGTTCCTGTCATGCTGCATCACTTCCATTCGGAGACCTTTTGCCGGGAAGCCACAGTGCCCTGGCTCTGCGCGCAAACAGGGACACGGTCCCCTGGGGCAGAAGGGCTGCCGTGGGAGCGGGCTGGCAGCCTGGTGGTGCGGGTCTGTGGGACCACACAGCGTCCTCGGCTGATGCTCTCCGTCTCTCCAGCACACACACGGGTTTTCAGCTAACCCCAAAGCCACCACCAGCAGGAGGGCGTCTAGCCCTGAAGGCGCCAGGCCCTCTGACAGATGGTGACTGAGACGGACGCACGCTGGCCGCGTGGGCTCTGTGACACCACGGCCGGGCCTGGTCTGAAGAATCTCCACTCGGCACACGCCTGCTTATTCATCCGATACTCCCGGTGGTGGGCTCCCGGGAGAACTCATTCCTTCGTCTCCTTTTTATTCCTTCTCCTCAGGACCAGGCCCTGTGATTGCTTGTCAACCCACGATGCGGAGACTGTAAATGAAGCTGACGGCCTCGCCCCTTTCAGAGGTCGTTTATTTCTCCTGCTCATAGGTGCCCAGATGGCCCTGGCTGTTTGCTACAAAGAACATTGAGAGGGAAGCCAAGAGCAGGGTTTGTTGGAAGAGATTTTCCTGAGCAACAGCCTCACAAAGAGCCTGGAGATGGGATCAGGTGGGCGGGTTCTCCACACTGGTCGAGGGGGGCTGGCCGCCGGGGCCAGTGAGACAGACACAGAGCAGAGAGGCCGGGACTTGCGTGGCAGGAAGTGGACAGACAAACTGACCGGAGAAGGAGAGGAATCAGGGCTTTCTGGCGGTCGCCCTCTTCTCCCGTGTCCAAGGGCAAGTCCATTATTTTAGGACCTGTTGTTGCCGCGTGATAAGACCCCTTCCTCCATTCTCCTCACAGCAGCCTTTCCTCCTTGTCTGACAGCAAGTTTCTCAGAGATCTGAGAGTGGATTTCCTGTCCTGTTTCCCCACCACCTCCTCCTCCGACTTGGCTGTTCCCTTCTCTCGACCTCTCCCTAAATCTGACCTCTGTCTCAGGCAGGAAATCCTCCCAAACGAGAATAGCCCCCTCCTCTGCAGAAGGTGGCGGACCCCGTCGGTCAACCAACCTCCAGGCTTGCGACGGGTCCTGCTGCGCCCAGCACGCTTCACCTGCTGCAGAAGTGTTTGCACGGCCGCAGCTGAGGTCACTGTGAATGTCTACCAGCATGCACTTCTCGGCTTTGCAGAGGCCTGGACGGTCTCTGTGCAGATCAGTACCCTGTCTGACGTCTGTAAGCACGGTTTCTGGAAGAGCAACGGCTGGAGTCATGGATGAACTCAAGGGGGATGAGGAGACAGGACGAAAAGGAAGCAGAGTCTCTGCAGCGAGAGAAGGGAGGCTCCTGGAGCCGTGCGCTCCACCTCCACCTGCAGCCGTGTGGGCAGACGAGGAAGCAGGTTTCATCCAAACCACTGGACGTGTTCCCCGATCTGGCTTGGCCTCAGTTCAGCTCACTGCAGCCGCTCAGTCGTGTCTGACTCTGTGACCCCATGGACTGCAGCACACCAGGCCTCCCTGTCCAGCACCAACTCCCAGAACTTGCTCAAACTCGTGTCCATCAAGTCGGTGATGCCATTCAACCATCTCATCCTGCCGCCCCCTTCTCCTCCTTTCCCCAATCTTTCCCAGCATCAAGGTCTTTTCCAGTGAGTCAGCTCTTCAAATCAGGTGGTCAAAGTATTGGAGCTTCAGCTTCAGCATCAGTCCTTCCAGCAAATATTCAGGGTTGATTTCCTTTAGGATGGACTGTTTGGATCTCCTTGCAGTCCAAGGGACTCTCAAGAGTTTTCTCCGACACCACAGTTCTAAAGCGTCCGTTCGTCGGTGCTCAGCTTTCTCTATGGCCCAACTCTCTCATCCACACGTGACCACTGGAAAAGCCATAGTGTTTGTTGATTCAGGTTCGTCAGGGGAACCACATTTTAGGTAGAAGGCATGGTGCACATGGGAGCCCCCAAAAGATATAGACGGTGATGCTGTAAGGAGAGGGCGTGGAGGCGGACACTGCCCAGCAGCCGTGCGGAGCACTGCATTTACTCCCGGTAACCCCGGCAGCAGCTCCGTGAAGCCAGGTGTTACAGGGTGGGGTCCTCTGGACGCTCCCGCCGAGACGGCGTTTGCCCCACAGGATACTGATAAAGGATGATTATTGTCCTGATTTGTGACTAAGGCACACAGGCAATTCAAGGGAGCAAAGATGGTGTTCTCAACACGGGTCCTAGACAAGCTGGACACACGTGGGCAAGAGAGTGCGCCTGCTGAGCTGAGCGCTCAGAGAGGTGAACGGTCTGCTTCTGCTAAACGCCTTATACCTCAGCTCGCATTCTAATGGAAAAGTGAAGATCTTAGGTCCTACACAAAGCTAACTCAGAAAAAGTCAACATAAAATGCAAAACTGTGAAACTTCCAGAGGAAAATAGAGTGAAAACCTACCTGACTTCAGATTTGGTAATGAAAGATCACACAGCGCCAAAACCAGGATTCACGAGAGAAGAAACAGACAGGCTGAACTACTGGCATTACAGAGCCCTGCGGGGGGAGGGGACCCCCACGTGAGGCGCTGCGGGGGGGAGGGGACCCCCCATGTGAGGCCCTGTGGGGGGAGGGGACCCCATGAGGCCC
>SJYF01003435.1:870180-881269 GCA_006410515.1 Procapra przewalskii | reverse complement strand
AGCTACTCCTGCGGGTCTGGGTAGCGACCTCTGGAGTCGGCGCCCTCTGACTCCTGGCTCTGGAAAAGGGCCCCTCCCCTGAGCACAAGGCAAGACATTTGCTGGTGCTGATACTGACCCTGATGCTGGGAAAGATTGAAGGCGGAAGAAGAAGGGGATGACAGGATGAGATTATTGGATGGCATCACCGACTCGATGGACATGAGTTTGAGTGAGCTCCAGGAGTTGGTGATGGACAGGGAGGCCTGGTGTGCTGCAGTCCACAGGGTCGCAGAGAGTCAGACACGACTGAGGGACTGAACAACAGCAAAAACATCGAGGGGTCTGGAGAAGCTTAAAGGGAAGCTGGTTCATAAACCGCTGCTCAGCACCACCCAGGACACACAGCCTAATTAACAGGAGGCTTGGGAAGGGGAAACCCGCCTCCCTGGACAGGGAGCACAGCTGCTGGGGGGTGAGCTGAGGGCAGGAGGGGCCTCCCTGGCGTAGACACCGTGAGGGCACCAGCCGCTCGCAGGTGGAGTGCCCGGGGCTGAGGGCGCACGTGGGCCTCAGGCCTGGAGGTCTGCCTCGGAGCCAGAGCTGCAGGGCGTGGCCTTCCTGCTGAGCCTGCGGGCGGGGGTGGGGGGGGTTTTCACTGGAGGAACCAGGACCCTTAGAAGACACAAGTGTCTGTCTCTTGAGGGCTGGGACCAAGAAGTGGGCCGCCTCAGGGGCAGGAACCTGGAGGAGTGCCCTGCAGGGCCGGAGGGGTCACCCTCAGGGAGCCCACGGCCACGCAGGCCGAGTCCCATCGCCTCCGATGCAGGCTCTTCTCCGGCCCGGCCCCGCACTCTGCGCTGGAGGCTCCAGGCTGCTCTCCAGAGACGCCCTTGTGGAGGAGGGGCCCCGCGGAGGCCCTGAGGCTCAGGAACTCTGCTCTGCCTGCTGAGCGCGTCCTCTCAGGCCGTCCCAAGAGCCGCCCTCCACCTCCCTTGCTGCCGTCAGCTCCGAAGCCGCCCCACGCACCCCCAGCCTCAGCCCCTGCCCAGAGGAGACGCCGCGGCTCCTAGTTTCCCCCAACAGTAGGGTCCTCACGGGCCCTTCAGGGGCGTAGGGCGTGTTCACCCTCGTCACCCCGTCGGGTATCATATCTGGCTTCTGAGTCCACGCTGTGGAAGCAGGCCCAGAGCAGGTGCCCGGGGGTTTGTGCAGAGTCAGGGAAGGCAGGATGGCAGTGCTCCTGACCTGGGGCCCTGACTCTGCTGCTGCTGATGGAGCAGGAGAGGAGCCTGAGGGCTGCACGCGCTTCCAAACCCAACAGTCTCCCCTCCCCGTTCTGCAGCCTGGTGTGGGGACAGGGTGGCCACAAGCCCACTTCAGTCCCTTTCGGGGCCCTGCCGGGGACTCCTCGGTGGAGATTCCAGGCTCCCGGCTAATCCTATCCGGCAAAGACCTGGCCGACAAAAGGCGTTGCGGGTGTGGGTGACCATCGGCTCTGCAGCTGCTTCTCTCTCCGGAGAGCGGAATATAGAGCTAACTGGCCTTTAGGCATCGCAGTTACGGGGCCCTGGGAGACCACCCGTGGCAGGAACCCAGCTCTGGAGCCCACGTCCCACCTGACGCTGCCTGAGCGGGGTGCCAGCCCCGGAGTGAACCCCGCCTCCAGCCCTCGGCCGTGGGCAGGTCACCCGGGCCGTGTGGCCAGCCTGCTGCCCAGTCGCTGGGAGCTTCTGCCGTCTGACACAGCAGCATCCCCAAAACAGACATGAGCAGACATCCCACAGCATGAAGGGAGTGTACAAAGCTTATAGAGAGGGAAGCCTCGTCGAGTCCACAGAACGCAGGTCAGTCGCATTTGGGGCTCATTCACTAAGATCTTTCATGAGTCAGACAATTAGATCTGGCCCCAGCTGACATCTGCGGACGCCTCTTTGTTGAAGCCAATCAAGGCTTCAAAGCAGCTACAAAAGTAAGGGAGCTTGCTGTCCCTGAGGGATCAATTAACACCTCAAGTTTCCATCTCAGAGCTTTCTTGATGCAGCCTTCCACTCCGATGGGACAGGTGGTGAAACACTGACAGAGTAGCCTGGCAGGACTGCTAGTCTGTGCTGAGCAGCAGTCAGAGGACAGGGAAGAATCGGGTTCAGGAATACCTGCAGCTGTGCATGGAAAAAACCAACCCAAAGCACCCTTAATAACCCTCTTCTAGCTCGTGTATTCAGCCAAAGACCTTACCCATGACATGACAGGTGAGCAAAGAATGTTCTCAGAGACGGAGAAGGGATTTTACATAAACTTTCACACTAAGGGAAAGCGTATCTGCATCACAGCACTCCGCTCTGTTTCTTGCCGGCACTGCCCCCTCCGAAGGAAGGCTGCCCTGGCTGCGGGGGCCATGAGTCCCTGGTGGCTGTGTCTGGGCGTGCAGCGGGAAGCGCCCTGCGTCTGGCTTTTCTGCGCAGTATTTTCTTGGCTAAGGATCTGTGCTGCAGGACGGAGCAGCCGCTTCTCTTCTCCACTGTGCACTATTCCATCGTGTGGAAGCATTACAAATTGCCCTGCTGCCGATGGATATTCAGGTGTCTCTCACCTGGCACGGAGACCGACCCCCAACAGGAGCCCCGGCTCCGTAGAGGGAGGCAAGGCCAGCCTGGGAGAGGAGAGGGAGGGGTGGTACCGGCCTGTCCCCTGCCAGCAGCCAGAGCACAAGGGCTGACAGGTGGGCACGGCTCCCAGGCCTGGGTCTGGAGGGTGTGTGGACTCAGCTGGCAAGTGCAGGCATGCAGTGGGGCAAGGACCCGGGGCTGGCGGCTCCCTGAGCTCTGCAGGACATCTGATGGCAAACTGCAGCCCTGCTCCCGGGAGCCCAGAGCCCGCTGCCATCTGCCAAAATCAAAGGCTGCCCCACCGCTTCCGGCTGCGCCAGGCACTCTGCTGCCAGGGCCGCCTCTGCTGGGGCTGCAGGGAGTCTCTGCGCTGAGCTGGCAGACCTGCGGCTGCGGCACGGCGGGCAGAGCGTCACAGCATTGGAAGAGCACAGCCTTGACTCTGAGACCTTTCGGGGGCACTGGGAGGTTAAGCATGGCTCCTGGAGCTGCATAGCGACATCACCTTTAGGGACACTTGGGTCATAATAGGTAGATGACCGTAATGAAGGCTGAGCGCCGAAGAATTGATCTGTTTGAACTGTGGTGTTGGAGAAGACTCTTGAGAGTCCCTTGGACTGCAAGGAGATCCAACCTGTCCATCCTAAAGGAAATGAACCCTGATATTCATTGGAAAGACTGATGCTGAAGCTGAATATTTTGGCCACCTCATGCCAAGAGTTGACTCACTGGAAAAGACCCTGATGCTAGGAAAGACTGAGGGCAGGAGAAGGGGACGACAGAGGATGAGATGGCTGGATGGAATCACCGACTCGATGGACGTGGGTCTGAGTGAGCTCCAGGAGTTGGTGATGGACGGGGAGGCCTGGTGTGCTGCGGTTCATGGGGTCGCAGAGAGTCGGACGTGACTGAGCAATGAACAACACGCAGGCGGATGCGCCCGTTTTCCGGCGGGAGAAGCTGTTAGACGCGGAGCATATCTGGGAAACCTGAATTCTTCCCCAAAGGCTTTAAAAGTGGACCTGAGGCTGACAGTCCAGGCCGAGGCCGTCTGAGGCTCAGGTGATGGACTTGCGTGGCGGGCAGCTCAAGCCAGCCCAGACTCGGGGCCTGGGGCAGGGTCTCCTCTGATGTCCCGGCATCCTTCCCTTCCCACCTGGGCCCCAGGATGACACCCCATCCAGTCCCGCCCAGTCCTCCTCTCTCCCATTCCTGGATCCTGAAACGCTAAGTGAATCAGAGTTCTGACTGGTGGGTCAGCAGACTACAGGGGTCGACCCTGGGGCGGTTACTGAGGACGTTCGCATCTTAGCAGCCTTTCCAGAAGAGCTCCCGCCCGCTCTTACGGGATCAGTGCTAGCCTCTCTGCCTGGACTCCCCACCCTGGACCAGAACTTTGCAGAAGCGGGCACTTGGCCCAACGCTTTCCAAGGTTGTAACTGGGCCACGGATGAGGCAGGGCCTGGACCCGTGGACCGGCAACCCAGAGACCACATCCAGCCCTGGTAGCGCAGAGGACAGTAGGAGAGTGGGGTCAGAGCCGCGCCTGTATGTTCTCATGTCTACCTTCAGACCTGGCTCTCCAGCTGTTGTTTAGTCGCTCAGCCGTGTCCAGCTCTTCGCGACCCCCTGGACTGCAGCCCAGCAGGCTGCTCTGTCCACAGGACCCTCCAGGCAAGGATGCTGCAGTGGGTGCCATTTCCTTCTCCAGGGGCTCTTCCAGACCCGGGGACTGAACCTGCCTCTCCTGCACGGCAGGCTGAGTCGCCCGGGAAGCCCCAGGCATCTAACTGAAAGTCTCTTGTTCGGCAGTGCTGGCTGAACGACAGCGGGCGTCAGGACACCCCCAGGAGAAGAGATGCCCGTGCTGCTGCTGAGTCGCTCAGTCGTGTCGACTCTGTGCGGCCCCACAGACGGCAGCCCGCCAGGCTCCCCCATCCCTGGGGTTCTCCAGGCAAGAACACTGGAGTGGGTTGCTGTTTCCTTCTCCAGGAGAAAAGGTGCCCATGTAGGAGATAAACTCTGGGTGCCAGTCTCCCACGCATGTCTGCCTCCCGCGCAGGCCCATCTCACACGCCATTTCCCTTCCCCACACCATGTCATGTTGCACTCAGATCAGCGTGTCCCTGCCCTCGCGTGCAGGCCCCTGGGGCACCTGGCTGCGGCGACCTTTACTTTTCCTGCTCAGAGCGAGAGGAGGTCGTAAATCCGTATTTCAGCCACAATAGAAACAGAGACTCGCGCAGAGCAAAGGCTCCTGTGGGAACTAGGAAAACCCGTCCACAAACCGTCTCTGGAAGGACGGCTGGACCTCCTCGGGGCCGGGAGTGACCGAGGAGGCGTGTCTTCCAAGGGACTCGAAGCCCCTGGCCAGGGAGACGAGACTCTGGGTCTGTGACACGTTGGTCCCCCGGCCGTGCCCCACCGGCCCCCAACAAGGGCGTGCGTGCTGGTTCCGGGTGGGTCGTGTACACCAGGGAGCGTGTTGGGACCATGGGCTGCAGTCGGGAGAATGTGCTTGTCTTTGGTTAAAGGAGAGGGGCTGTACGTTTAGACCATCACTTTCTCGTGATTCAGGCTCTGAACACAGTGTGTGAGTCAGGACAGGGTGTGTGAACCAGGAGGCCTCGGTCCATCCACCTCAGATGGCGACCCCTCCACCTGCTGGACCCTGGGACAGGCTGGAGGCGACCCGGGGCTGTCTCCAGCCCTTCCTGTCCTGTGTGTTCACGGTGGAGAGCTTCCATGAGACCGTCACCATTTTCTGCTCATGAGATGATAGACCCATGGGAACAGCCTGCAGTCTGGCACAGGCGATGTCCCGGTGTGGGAGAGGAGGGCTCTCTGTCCCCTCACCTCAAACCTGGCAGGAGCCTCCTGGCCTCACAGGACTCCCCACAGCTGGGGGATGGTGGTGCCGGCCATGAGAACAAACAGGGTCCACATGGCTGGGCTGGGTGTCTGCAATGGAGACAGGTCCAGACCCTGGCGAGCACCCCTCAGACCTGGTGAAGGGCCCCTGTTTCCCAAACCTGTCATCCTCCCACTGGGCGGCTGCAGCCAGTGCAGACCAAGGCTCATCAGACGTGGACTCAGGGGTGACCACACGTGCAGAGCAGAGGCCCCTGCCTCGTCATCCAGACGCGTTCATGGCCCAGGTTCCTGCAGGAGAGCCACTGGCCGGGAGACAGGGAGCCCTGAGCCGCCCTCCGCGTGAGCTGGAGGCGCAGAGTTCCAGAGCCTGCAGATTCCGACACACAGATGCAGCGTGACCCCTTTGGGCACCCTTCCCAGTCTCCGAGCTCAGGGAGCATGTTCCCCTCCCCGCACCCAGGACAAGCTCTGAGCACTGCGCCCCCGTGACACTGACCGGCAGGGCCAGCACGGCTGAGGCCGCACCTCACCCTTGGCCGAGCACCCGCTCTGCCCTCCGGCTCTGCACTCAGGAGACGGCCTGGACTGTCCAAGGAAGCCCTAGTCTGGAGGCACTTCCTGTCCACCTGCAAGGGCGCAAGACCCTGTCAGGGCTCCTGTGAGTCCCGTTCAGTCCAAGGCGTGGCCCCCTGACTAGGCGTGTGTGCGCGAGGTCACTTGGAATGACCCCTGGGCCCCCCACCATCCTGCCCGCTGCCCCTGCCCATCCCAACCACTGTCCCAGGACCAGGGGCTCTGGGGCAGGCCCTGGGGCCCAGCCCATCAGGAGTGGGGAGCTCTAGGCTGCGAGGGAGATGGGCCCCTCGGCCACACCAGATGTCATGCTCCCCGCGGAGACGCTGCTCACAGAGCTGAGCTGTGGCTGAGAAGTGTGGGTCTGGCTCCAGAGATGAGAGCAAAGCAGGACCACTGGCAAGAAGGGCGGAGGGAAGTGACAGCAAGACGCAGGCTAAACAGCCACCAGACAGCAGGCCGGGCTGAGTCAGCGCGTGCAGACGAAGAAGGAGAGTAATCCGAGGGTGCAGCTGGTCCTTACCATCTCCGGACGCGCCCTGTTTACAGCGAGGGGGAACTGTGACCAGCTCCTTCCCCCCAGTCTGCTCTCCCTGCTCCACCCAGCAGCCCAGCTTCCTGGGGTCTCCTCCTTGTCCCAGCAGACCTGGCCCCGGAGGGTCCCAGAGGAGGGGGTCCCGGGGCACTTTGAGGGGCTGTGAACCATAGGCCTTGCACAGGGTCCAGCAGCCACAGCCTCTGCTTAGGTGGAGCCATCCCAAAGCGTCACAGCTTCACTCCGTGCACCAGCCTCGTGCCCACCGGCAGAGGGGAGGCAGACACGGCTCTGGAAGGCGGGTGCGGGCACCCTCTCCAGGTTTGAACCTGACGCTCAGCACCCAGGCTCCCAGCTGGCTCTGTGTGCCCCCGAAGCCCTCTGCCGCAAGCCCACTCGCCCAGACAGCTTCTGTTTGTCAGAAAGGGAAGCTCTGCCTGGTTAATTGCCTCAGTGCCCTCAAATATTTCCAGACTGAGTTGGGGTGACCAGCTGTCCTCAGGCAACCCCCCCCACTGCCCCCCCACTGTCCCAGCAGGCTGGCGTCCCTGCCCCTCCTGTCCTCGGGGCCCGGGGCAGGGGAGCATCTGGCTGGGCCCCAGGCACACCCTCCCTGTGCGCAGTGCCCGGACCTCGGCAGGTGGACAAGCCCTTAGTGCAGGGCAGCTCCGGAGCAGCAGGGGCCTGGCTGGGCGGGGGGCCAGCTCACCCCTCAGAGCCTCCCTCCACCTCCCTGGCAGCAGAGGCTGCTGATCACCGGCCAGAGGGGATGACCCAGGCCTTTGAGCACCAGCCAGACGGGACCTGCAGAACAGTCCTTTCAGAAACACTCCCAGCTGGAGCCTCAGCTGAAAATGGGTCCCTAAAACTGCAGGAGAAATTGGACACTCTGTTTTGGTGAGGATAACTGGGCTGCTGAATGGCGGGGGGAAGGCCTCATTTCAGCATCGGGGCTCAGGCGGCAGCTCACTGCCCTGCACGAGATTCCCCGGTGGGGCACCTCCGCACGCCGCCTGTTCCCTAGTGAGGGAGGGCCCCCCACCTGCCGCCTGGAAAGCCCCACCTCTGAACGCGGGTGCTGAGCCTCATCAGCCCTGGAGCGGACCCCGCTTTAGGACAAGGAGACCGCCGCTCCATCTTCCTCTGGGGCTGAGTCCACCGCGCCCTCGGCCGGAGCACCGGATGTGGGTGCTATAACCGCCCAGGGCTTGGTGCTCCCTGGGGACTGCACGCCACAGGTGCTGTTTGTGTTCAGCGCTCTGCGACCCCGCGGACTGCAGCACGCCAGGCCTCCCTGTCCTTCACCAGCTCCCGGGGTTTGCTCAGACTTGTTACCTGTTGAGTTGGTGATGCCCTCCACTTCAGAGACACTGTCCTAACCTGTCATGTTGGGTCTTCACACAGCCTCCAGAGGTGTTTAATTTTGCTTTCTCTGTTTTCTCCGGAGAAACTGAGGTCACTAAGCTCTCACGCCTGTTCCCAAACTATGCCTCAGCAAACACAGAGCCGCAGACCTAGCCCGAGCCCTGAACTCAAAACACCAGGCCAGCTCCTCCAGCCAGAAACCACCTCCTCTCCAGGCGTGGACAGAACGTGAACTCCAGGAGTCAGCACCTCCTCCCAACCTGCAGCTGTGCTGGAAGGTTCTGGAAAGACTCTATGGCATGGAGCTGACAGATGTCTACTTCCCTCACGCTCGCCCAGGCCCCGAGGTCTACCCAAAGAGCCATCCACCCCAGCATGCTTATGCCCCACCCACAGAGGCTGTGGGTCCCAGGAGAGACTTCTGCAGAGGTGAGATCAGTGGGGTAACTAGGAAAAGGGACAGGTCATAAATTATAGATACCGTGTTCTTTAACGCACAGATTCCAGGGAGAAAAGAACGCCCCCAGGTGAGCTGAGAGTTGCATGCTGGTTTTCCCAGTGGGCAGTTTTGCTGATTTGGGGCTCTGGTCGATGGCTGGAAAGAAGAGCCAGCAAAGCTGCCTGCCTTTGCTGCAGCCCTGGGCGGAGGCTGGCTGTTTGAGACGACACCGGGACATCTGGGGGTCAGGGCGGTCTGCTGGTCACACATGCTCGCATCTTCTGTGCATCAGAAAACGCCTTCATCTTTGCAGCCGCATTTGCGGGGCGTTCCCCTGGCTGCAGAGTCTGCGCTGGCCTCATCTGCTCTTCCTTTCGTTCCTTGCCACGTTGCTCCATTACCTCCGACCTCCACAACCCCTGACCTCTGCCGCCTCTGACCTCCGGTTTCTAGATGCAATGCGACTGCTGTGGCATCGTGGTCCCTCGTATGTGGCCATTTGCTGAAACTGATTTGGGAATTTGGTCTCCATTCTTTATTTCCCGGCGTTTGCCTGAGCGTGGCTTTCTTTGTGCCCTTCTAAGGGACTGTTGAACTTCGGTCTCTTGGTCAAATTTGGGGCTTACCTGGCCATTGTTTCCTAAAAGAACTGTTGCCACCACATTCCCACGTCTGCTCTTTCCGGGTCCAGTTGCTCGTTACGTCGTGCCATGTTGTCTGACAGGTGAGCGGCAGCTTGTCCTCCCCCCCCCCCCCCCCCCCCCNNNNCCCCCCCCCCCCCCGCTTTTCCCTTCTTCTCTGTGCTTCAGATTCCATCATTTCCACTGAACTGTCCCGATTCATTACTTCTTTCTTTCATCCACTTCAGTCTGCTGTTGAGCGCATTTGGTGAATTTTTTAAGTAACTGTTTTTATTGCTGAACTTCTTTTTGATTCCGGCTCACAATGTCCACAGCTTTGCCGGCAATCCCTACCTGTCCACCCATTAACATTAATTTTGTAAAGTCCTGTCACATATTGGCAGTAACCGCTTTGAATGTTTTGGCTGCTAAACCCAGCAAAGGTTTTATTTGCTGATTTTACCTCTTGCCAGTGGATCGCGTTTTCCTGTCCCTTCGTTTCTCTAATAGCATTTTCTTGCACACAAGGCGCTGTGCTCACTCGCTGTAGGGTTCCTGGTTCTGTGATGCTCCTCCGAGGACTGTGGGTATTTGTTCCAACAATTAGCGTGATCGCAGCTGAGCCGCCCCAGGTTCCATGTGCTGTGATGGGACCCCATGGAAACCCAGCCCTTCTCATGAGCAGAACCCAACTCCAACTCCAAACCCAGAGTTAGAATCAAAGTGTCTCATGAACATCGGGCTCTGTTACCTTGAGGAGGAGTCGCCTTTCCCAGGGGGTGTCTCCCCCAAAGCCGCCGCCTCCACATGCCCCCCAAGTGCCCGGGGCAGGACTCATTCCTGCTCTGGCTCAGCTGAAACGCCCCACCCAGGGCCCTCGACCTCTGAATGCCCTTCACCCACAAACCCACGACCTGCTCCATTCGCTGGTCGCACCACCCGTGCACCCCAGGCTTTGGAAAGAGCCCCGAGAAAGCCCCCACACAGATGTGGGCCACCTCCCGCGGGGGTCTCTGTGCTCCAGCCCTGTGAGCAGAGTCTCACCAGAGCTCGGACCCAGCCTCAGACCAGCCCGTTTCACTGCTAGAGCAGAAGCCCTCCCCTCTGCCCTATCAGGAGAGGAGACTCCGACGTGAGGGGTGAAACATCAGCTGGAGCCGTTAGATCTCCTTACACACAACGTGTGGCGTGGAAGACAGCAGACCTCACTAGGCCGGCAACGAGGTAAGGATAAAAAGCTGCTGCTGCTGCTGAGTCGCGTCAGTTGTGTCTGACTCTGTGCGACCCTGCAGGTTCCCCCATCCCTGGGATTCTCCAGGCAAGAACACCGGAGTGGGGTGCCATTTCCTTCTCCAATGAAAAAGCCTGCTAATAGGACGGAAAGCAAACCAGCAACTCAGGTACAGGACTTAGCCGCAGAGAGTTCTACAGTTCAGTTCAGGCGCTTAGTCGTGTCCGACTCTGCGACCCCAAGGACTGCAGCACACGGTGCCTTCCTGTCCATCACCAACTCCTGGAGCTCACTCAAGCTCATGTCCATAGAATCAGTGAGGCCATCCAGCCATCTCATCCTCGGTCGTCCCCTTCCCATTCCGCCTTCAATCCCTCCCAGCATCAGGGTCTTTTCCAAGGAATCAGCTCTTCGCATCAGGTGGCCAAAGTATTGGAGTTTCAGCTTCAGCATCAGTCCTTCCGTTAAACACTGAGGACTCATTTCCTTTAGGATGGACTGGTTGGATCTCCTTGCAGTCCAAGGGGCTCTCAAGAGTCTTCTCAAACATCACAGTTCAAAAGCATCAATTCTTCGGCGCTCAGCTTTCTTTATAGTCCAACTCTCACATCCATACATGACCACAGGAAAAATTACCATTTGACTAACGGACCTTAGTCGGCAAAGTAATGTCTCTGCTTTTGAATATGCTATCTAGGTTGGTCATAGCGTTTCTTCCAAGGAGTAAGCGTCTTTTAATTTCATGGCTGCAGTGACCATTTGCAGTGATTTTGGAGCCCAAGAAAATAAAGTCTGTCACTGTTTCCACTGTTTCCCCATCTATTTGCCATGAAGTGATGGGACCAGATGCCATGATCTTTGTTT
>SJYF01003435.1:836125-847100 GCA_006410515.1 Procapra przewalskii | reverse complement strand
CTCCAGGAGGCTTTTAACCTTGGCAATGAAAAAAGGGACTTGATGAGCCCCAGAAACTGGCTCAACTCATCAGGTTTATTCCTAATAGAAAACTCACCCTGGGTGAGCGAGCCGGCTGCAGAGAGGGCCCCTGGTTCCAGACGTGAGAGAAAAGGCAGAGCCCTGTCCTCACGTTGATGGGTGTTTTCTCCTTCACTACCTCACAGCAGAAATGAGTTTTAATCGTCTTCTCTTTTGTGGGGAAAACATAGCTCTCCAGCTCCATGAATCTCATTCTTCTCTGGAGGAGGAAGTTGTTCAGTCACTCAGTCGTGTCCAAATCTTTGAGACCCCATGGACCACAGCACACCAGGCCTCCCTGCCCATCACCAACCCCCAGAGCTTGATCAAACTCATGTCCATTGAGTTATTGATGCCATCCAACCATCTCATCCTCGGTCGCCCCCCTCTCCTCCTGCCCTCAATCTTTCCCAGCATCAGGGTCTTATCCAATGAGTCAGCTCTTAGCATCAGGTGGCCAAAGTACTGGAGTTTCAGCTTCAGCATCAGTCCTTCCAATGAATATTCAGGGTTGATTTCCTTTAGGATGGACTGGTTGGATCTCCTTGCAGTCCAAGGGACTCTTAAGAGTCTTCTCCAACACCACAGTTCAAAAGCATCAGTTCCTCCACACTCAGCCAGGCAACAGCACACTTGTAAGACTTTGTCGTCAGTAAGAACTGCACTGCAGAAGTGAGCAGGGCACGCTCACCACGTGTGCACGCACACACACACACACACACACACACACACAGACAATGGCAGCAGGCTCGGCTCCATTAAGAGGTCGCGCCAACGCTCCTTGAAGAGCTCCTTGTGGTTGGCGCAGTTTGGAGAAGACAACCTTGTGAGACGCAGCAGGTGAGCGGAGGATAAACATTGTATCTGATGATACAGTCTGAGCAAACTTGTGCAAGGCCACTTTTCGGAAGATGTATTTGTCCAGAAGCACATTTAAGATCAATAAGGATGTTGCGGTGTTTATTGAAGGAGTAAAGCATTAATGATTTTGTGTTGGTTGAGGCGTTGGCTCTCTTTCTAACCTACTGACATCAAGAACTCCCTCGTAAGGGGAGGGGCTGACCTCCTTGTCAGAGGCCTCGCGTCTCCAGAGAAGGAAAAGCAGAGAAGCGCTCTCCGAAATCTGCTCACACATTTCCAGGGGTTTGTTCTGGTCGGGAGAGCGGGCCCTCCTGTGGGGCAGGGGCGATGACGGGACTCTGCGGGAAACAGCAGTATGGGCTGGGACCCCCGCCCTCACGTTACACTCGGCCAAGGACAGTGCCGCAGCCCCCCACCCAGGCCTTCCGCTGGGCATCACCATCCCGGCTCCTTGCCACGCAGACCCAGACGCCCAGGGCTCCAGCCTCCAGACCCGTGTGTGGCCTGGCCTAGCCAGATGCCCAGAGGACGGTGCAGACAGGCTTCCTGACCAATGGGAGTCAACCTGCATGGGGGCGGAGGACCAGGCATGTGAGGAGATCTTCCAAAGCAGCAGCCGGGGTGAGTCAGCTCTGCACGACTGCAGGCCCGCCCCGGGGCCCCAGGCCTCTGGTCCTGATAGTTCCCTCTGAAAGTGCTCCTTCAGCCAAGCTTGTGACGATGCAGATGGGACCCAGCAGAAACCCTGAATGCCCTGGCCCTGAACCGGGAGAGGAGGGGTCCAACGGGAAGTTCTGAGAACATTCAGCCAACGTACCAAATTGACAGTTTTCGTTTTGCAAATGTGACAGAGCAATATGATAAAAAAAAATCATTGCACCCAAAGCTGGCACTCTGAGACAGCCCGGAGGGGTGGGATGGGGAGGGAGGCAGGGGTCCAGGCTGGAGGGGATGCATATCTGCCTGTGGCTGATTCACAGTGATGCATGGCAAAACCATCAGGATCCTGTAAAGTGATTCTCCTCCAGTTACAATGCATGAATTAACTTCTTTCCAAATCATCAAAATAAACCTCTCTCTCAAAGCCACTCAGTTGCGTGCAATTCTTTGCAACCCAAGGCAAGAATATGGGGGTGGCTGCCATTCCCTTCTCCAGAGGATCTTACTGACCCAGGGGTGGAACCTGGTTCTCCAGCATTGCAGGCAGATTCTTTACCATTTGAGCCACCAGCCTAAGCACCTCTTTGAACAAATAAAAATTACGGCATAAGAATGCATATTGGCAGACTTTTTTAATACACAGTACATAAAATAAAACTACGATACAATCTTTAGTGTGTTAGAGTCAGTGAAATATGCGTTAGGTGGGTGAACAGAATCTGTGCTTCCTTTAGGGAGTCCCCACAGGACACAGCCTCCCGAAGGTGTTTTCCCTCCTCTGATTGAATCTGGGTTGGTTCCCCAATGTTTTCTTTGTGATGATTAATCTTTGTGTCAACTGTGGTGTCCATTGGTCAGTCAGATGCTAATCCAGATGCCGGGGGCTGTTGCGTAGATGTGATCAACGTTTACCATCAGGGGACCACGAAGAAGCAAGAGGTTATCGTCCATGACGCTGGAGGGGCTGACCCAGCGAGTCGAGGCCTTCACAGAGGAAGGGCTGTGCTCTTCCCTGGGTTCCAGCCTGCCCTGCGGACTTGGGACTCACAGGCCCTGCAATCCCATGGGAAATCTCTCCCTCTGATTTGCTTCCCTGGAGAGCATAGATGAATGCAATCTTCTAACACGAGGTGGACAGACCTGAGGGGCGTGGCCCCGTGAAACAGGGGGTACGTTAGAGGTCAGTGTGAAGGGGCCGTTTCTGTACCCGTGGGCTGACTGCGCTCAGCAGCTTGCACTGAAAACTCCACACCTCCCCCTGGGGCCCTTGGTTAAGCAGCCCCACAGCAGACCTGTGTCTCCCCGAGTCACCCCGTTTCCGTGCATCTGGCCCAGGCTTCGGGCGGCAGGCACCCTCCCGGCTCATGGCCAGGGCCCAACCGCCCCGTGAATCTCCGGCAGTTGTCACGCGACACACCGCGTCTGGTGCCCACTGCGTGGATTCTAAGCAACTGTCAGCGAGGCCTAGTTGACGGTGATGGGTCGTCAAACTCACACGTGTGTTCCCTGCCCACCTCGGCCCCTCCCCAGTCCTCTAGACATGCAACCTGCGAGGCCTGCCCGTGGGAGGCTCCACTGCCCACCCGCTCTGCGAGGCAGGAGACGACTCACCCCAGAGACTCACGTGGAACCGCCTCGCCTCAGCCTCACAAATCAATCAGGCGGTTTCAGAAGGAGGCCAGGATCATGACGAACGTCCCCGAAGACAATAAACGGAGGCTGCTCAGCCACCATCACATGCTTCCTGATCCGCCTGCAGCCCAGACAGGCTGGGCCCCACCAGGCTCCAGGTCACGAGCCCGGGAGAGAAGGGTCTCCAGCTCTCTCTGGAGCGGGACGACGGCCTTTGGGCCTGAGGGTCGCTCTGCAGGGATCTTACCTGAGCTGGAAGGAGGGGCGGAGGCCTTCTGTTCGCTCAGGGTCTCTGGGGCCAGTTGAAGAGGCAGCCATGGCGGCGGCCAAAGTGCCGGGTGAGTCAGGGAGGTGGTCCAGCCAGGGCAGGGGGCTGCTGGCGAGCTTTGCTGTGAGAGCAGAGCGGCCCCCTGACCTGTGCCCACGGGGTCACTGAAGGCAGGAGCGCTCATCTGCACGGGGCTCCCAGGAACACGGGGGGCTCTCGTGAGTCAGTGACACCACGGGCCACCGGATGCACCCTAGCCCAGAAAGTCATGTCCTGGAAACGGCTCCCCTGCTCTTCAAGGCTCAGTCTCCAGGTTGCAGGCACGTGGCGACCCGGGGCCTCCCCCACAGCATATCAGAAAGCAGCCACCACCCATCCAGAGCCGGGTCAGCCCACCCGAAGTCCCCTGCCATCCACACGGATCTCGTCCCCGGGAGCCAGTGGAGGAGAGCCCCAGCGGGTGGGCTGGGCCCACCAGAGGAAGGGTGGGCAGAACCCACTCCCAGACCAGGCCCTGCAGCGCCCCTGCCTACAGCCCCACCCCTGCACTCCTCCCCACGCCCCACTCACGGTGCCAAGACGCTTCTCAGGCCCTGAGTCACTCCTTCAAATCAGCAACGCTGACTTGCACCCACTTTACAGATGAAGAAACTGAGTGTCTTGGTCGAGGTCACACAGTGAGTAAGGGCCAGAGCTGGGCTCTAAACTCAGGGAGGCGGACTCCAGAACCCACCAAACTGTTTTTATTTCCCAGGGCCTGCATTCCTCCGGAAGGTCTGGCTCTTCCATTATCACCGTGCGTGATAAAGTCCAGAATCAACAGGGCTTTAACAGAAAACAAGCCCTCATAGCCCAGCCCAGCAAGTCAGATCCAGTCGCGGCTGGGTCTCTGGTCAGCCCGTCCTAAGGGGTGCGTCTGCTTCCTCGCCGGTTGGTTAACGCCCACGGCTAAAGCCTGTGCACCCTGCCCACCGCAGCACCTCCCAGAGACCCCCGGGCCCCCACCCAGCAGCTGACAAGAGAATAACACCCCACGCCCTGTATCTCTACCCTGGCAGGCGAGGCCTTTTGCAGAGGGTGGCGTCCAGGGGGAATAACTGCTTGTCCCTCCTGAGTGAATGGGCCAGGTTGTGCGTGGACCCAGAAGTGGCCTGAGGCAGGCCCAGCCCGCGGCCTGCAGTTCAGCCCTGGCAGAGGACATCGCCCACAGAGCTGGCCCCACCTCGAATCCCTCTGTCCCCGAGCAGGTGCTCCCATGGACGGTGTAAACGTGGGACCTTCAGGACCAGTGACAATTTTGATGGGCTACACTAAAAATTCTGTAAAGATGCTTAAGATTTAACAAGACTGACTGCCTAACTGCTTCTTTTTATGTTTCTATAAAAGTGATATCATCAAAGAAGAGCCTCGGACAATCAATCTGCCTGTGGTCAGCGGGGAGCCCAGGGCGGGAATACTGCCCAGCAGAGGTGTGGCCAGAGGGCTGGAGCCAGGTGGCCCGTGGGAAGGACAAGAGGCTGGGTGGGCAGGGGGCGGCCTGGGGTTGCAGACGACTCGGGGGGGGTGACGGGGGAACAGAGCCCACGGGACCACAGGAGAGTTGGGAGGTGATGAGCTCGATGTTGGGCACCAAGCGCTGAGCATGCAGGCAGCCTGGTGCCTCAGGAGAGAGGAGCGCAACCCCTATCCCTGGTGGGCGGGGCCCGCGTGGCTCCCGGGGACCCTCAGAGCCTGAAACTGCAGGGGACGAGTCCCCTGAAGGAATGTGGGGAGCAGAGACACCACTGAACAGCCCCCCAAGACAGACAGGGAAGGAGAGACAGGGAGTCTGCGAGCTTCGAGCTCCACCCTCCCCAAGCCCTCGAGGACGGCACCGCCCCCTAGAGCGCTGCGGCCCGCCACGGCCTCCACAGAGGCCACCGCTGGATGGCTAAGGCAGGGCAGCCCTCGGGAGGTGGATCCAGTTCTGCCTGAGTCCCTGTGCCTGGACAGGAAGGCCTGCCTGGGGCGGGCACGGGGCTGGCCCTGTCCTGGGTGGGCAGCTCCCTCCCGGCCTGTGGGCCCTGGGTTCTGACCTTGAGCCTGTGAAGGGCTCTCACCTGTTTCTCTCCCACCCTTTCCTTAGACCCATCAACTGTCAGCACCCCTCCACTCACCACTAGGGGAGCGGGTGGTCCCCACAGCAAGCCGCGAAGCTGGGGTGCTGGTGGCAGGGGAGGGCCGCACATGGGGGGCCCCTCTGCCCTGGGTCAGCGGCGTGAAGGTCTCCCTGGGGGCCCGCTGCCCTGGACGGTGAGGCTCGGGCGGGTTTGTGAGGACTTGGCAGAAAGGCTGCGGGTGTCAGGATCGCCCAGGAAATGGTAATTTTCCCAGGTCAAGCAGAGAGGTGGGAACACACACAGCCCTCCCATCTTCCTGTTCGCCCACCCACCACAGCCCCCCCGGAGGTGGCCCTCCAGGGTCAGCCCCTGGAGTCAGACGGTTCATGGAGGCACGTCAGCTCACCAGTGTGTGCAAACAGCTACACAAGCCTCGGAGAAAGTGCAGACAGAGACTTGATCCACCTGGGGGGGCCGCTGGAACCCAGAGGGCTGGCTCGGGCCAAGACTTTGGACTCCTGGGGCTTAAGGGCCTGGACCTCCCAACCACGTGCTCGGGGAAGTCCACCCCCAGCCGATCCCCGACCCTCTGCCCTGGGCTCACAGCACAGGCGCGGGCCTCACCGCCAAAGGCAAGGGTAGGCTTTGGTTTTCCATGCTTGCTGGGATCACAGAGGTGGCTCAGAACGGCCAGGCAGAAAGGTCCCCACGCTGCCACACTTCCCCGGAACCTGCCCCAAGGCCTCCCAGTGGGGCAGCAGGGCCCAGAGGTCACTGCACGCCTCCCAGCAGGAGGGCCTCACCAAGAAGGACTGCGGGGGCTCCGCCACGCTGAAGGGATTCTCAGGGAAGCTGGGAGCTCACATGGGCTTTCCAGGAAGCAGGCAGCCTTGTGTGGCCCGGAATCCAGAAGAGGGGCAGGAATGAAGCAGGGGGCTGGCCCAAGGGGCCCGGAGATTTTGCACGGCCTTGGAACTGAGGGAGAGGCCATGCAGCTCAGTCTCCCGAGACAGCCTGCCCAGCTGGGTCCCTCCTGGGTTGGGGGCACAGCACCTCCTGAAACCCAGCTCAGAGTCAGCTCGGCCTGAGAAGGAGCAGGCCCAGCTCCACCAGGAGTCCTCGACTCCCTGACGACACACGCGGACGTGGCCAGACCACGTCCCTCCAGGCAGGAGGGAGAAGAAGCCGTGTGCACCGCGGAGCCCGCCCCGCCCTCCCCAGGCAGCTCACCTCCTGCATGGGTCGGGGCCTCCTCCCTGTCCCGCTGCTGGGCGCGCCACCCCCTCCGCCCGAGCCCTGCCCCAGGGTCTGGAACAGCTGTCCCCCAGCAAGGCTCTCTGCCAGGATGGGGGGACCCAGGCCATCACCCGAGCGCTTTCCCGAGAGCCAGGACTAGCGGGGTCAGCGACCGTGGGCCCGGGACCACCCTCAGTCAAGGCTGGCGGGCTCAGCGCAGCCGGGGGCTGGGACCAGCCTCACCTTTGCCCCTGACCAGGCCCACAGCCGAGGGCCCAGGACGCAGCCTAGGGGCCATCTCCAGGCAGGATCTCCCCCCAGACAGCGTTTCCTTGGCTGTGAAGCCTCTGCGACTTTAAAATAAGATGTCTCTGTGTCTTGCTTCTCTCTGAGAATGCTGGGATGAAAAGAGCATCTTTATTTGGGAGAAAAGACACGCGACGGGACCGTCAGGATGACCAGTCTGGGCACACGGCCCTGAGTCTGGGGCTCATTTTGATTTTCCTTCTCTCCATGAGACATCCGGTGGAAGGCCTGTGAGCACGTTGGGACGAGCCCCCGGCTCTGAGAGTGTCACACAAGCCGCCGGTGGGAAGAGGCCCAGAGCCCAGACCGTGTGCTTAGCGAGTCAGGTGGGAAAGAGAGTTCCCCGTTCCTGAGAACGGTTCCGGCACCAGGCGCTCCTGGACACCCGTCTGCATGGCTGAACATGCACCTGGGCAAGCGGGAAGACGGAAGGACATCCAGGCTCGGCTCCCCGCCAAGGCTCCAGGGCGTGAGATCCAGCAGAAGCTGAGGTCCCACAGGGAGCGCGTGAAACCCCCCCCCCCAACCACCATGGAGGCAGCTGGATGCCAGCCAGGGCACCGACTCCCCGACACGGCCTGGCCCGATCTGCCCCGTGCACAGGGGCAGCCCAGGAGGGTCCTCCAGGCCGGACGAAATGGGGACCAGGCCCTGCCTCTCCCCGACGGCTCTGTGCCAGCCGAGCAGAGTGCTAGCCCTGGTGCCATCAACACGGACATCGCCGCTGACAGTGTTTCCTGCTCCTTCAGTACCTGTTTTGGCCACAGTGCTTCCTGCTCAATGAGGGGCGAGGCATTGCACGCAGCGAACCTATAACCTCGGACGCACTGAACAGTCCTCAGACGTTCCCGGGCTGACTCGGCCTTCATCACACCACTGCTGAGCGGGGCACCTGCAGAAATGCGGAGCTAAGTTAGATACACTTGCTGGCCTTGCTGGGGGTTCATTCCGGTGAATGAGCATGGACTGTGATTCACAAAAACCCAGAGGGGAAGCCCAGGGCAGGGGGGCTGGTGAGCTGGGCCTGGGAGGGCTGCTGTGGGCCTGGGGAGAGTGCAGCAGCAACAGATAACTGGAAAGAAAGGGCAGAATGTGGCGGAGGTCAAACGCGTGTTCCGACAGCAGATGCCACACAGGATGGAGAAAAATGCCTGTTTGAGTCGGGGTGGTCGGGAAAGACCACTAGGTCTCACAGAGAAGAGAGGCTTCTCACAGGACGAGCTGGCTTCCTTCCCGGTGTGGCTGGAGAAAGGGGAGGGAACTCCCGCCAGAGGACAAGCCGGTGATGGCGAGACGGTGGAGACGGTGGAGACGGTGGTGATGGTGGAAATGGCGGTGATGGGGGAGAAGACGGTGATGGTGAGACGGTGGAGACGGTGGAGACGGTGGAGACGGTGGAGACGGTGGTGATGGTGGAGACGGTGGTGATGGTGGAGATGGCGGTGATGGTGAGACGGTGGAGACGGTGGAGACGGTGGAGACGGTGGAGATGGTGGAGATGGTGGAAATGGCGGTGATGGTGAGACGGTGGAGACGGTGGAGACGGTGGAGACGGTGGTGATGGTGGAGATGGTGGAGATGGCGGTGATGGTGGAGACGGTGGAGACGGTGGAGACGGTGGAGACGGTGGAGACGGTGGTGATGGTGGAGACGGTGGTGATGGTGGAGACGGTGGAGACGGTGGAGACGGTGGAGACGGTGGAAATGGCGGTGATGGGGGAGAAGACGGTGATGGTGGGGATGAGGACGATGCTGATGGAGCCGGCAGTCACCCTGGCAGTCACTACTGCCTTTTCGATGTGCAATGAAGGATTGATCGCTGCATTGCTCATCTTGGCTACGAGCTAAGAGAGATTAAAATGCTTTAGTATGAAGTAAACAATATACATATTTTATGAAATACATTTCTCTGCCTGTTTAATTGTGGGATCTTCAATAGAGGCAGAAAGACTCACTGCTCACCACTGGCATGAATCGATAGAGTTTCAGCCTTCTGTCTCAGGAGGCCCCCTGACCTCTGGCTCCTGGGGCCTGCTGCAGGGAGACCAGTGCTTATACGATGTGGTCTTGGCAGCTTTCTTTCCTCTGCGCTCCTCTGTGGGCCCAGGCGTAAAAGGAAAATATCCACTTTTCATTGCTGAAGGCTTCTGAAGCCTGGCTTATCACAGGAGAGACTGCTGAATTCACAAGATGATTGCGGTTCACCAGGAAATAAGGAGAAACATCCTTAGCAATGGTCATCCCAGCATCTCTATTGGCCTCCCAGAAGCCCTCTCATTGCCAGGACACGTCCATCCTTCCCCTGAGCTCTTAATCTGCAGTGTAGGCATCCCAGTCCCTTTCAAAAAGTGCCAGGAGCGCTTAAGGTGGCTTCACATGGGACCTGCTGGGCTTCACACGCAGCAGTCCAGGCATCCTGCCAGGTGGCGTGTGGGTGATCACAGGTGGCCAGGCAGACTGTCAACACTGATAGGCAAAAGCCACTTCACAAGGTAGGCTTCCAGCAGCCTAGTGGCCACTGGGGGCCTCTTTCCTGGCTCCTGGAGCTGAGCCATGGGCCAGGTGGGCACCGATGTGCAGAGGGCGCTGGAACCCTACAAGAACCACTTCCCACCCCCGGCACATGCCACCCACCTCACAGCAGTGCCCTCGTCCCATTTCGAGTCTCTTTAACGGCTACCCCGCCCCAGTGGACTGCAAGCTCATGGAGGGCAAGTCAGCAAGCTCCCTGGAGACCAGAGGATGTTCTGTAAGCGGCAGCTGGATGAGTCAACAACGAGGGTTATTTTTTCAAAAGGAAGAAGGGAAACGAGAGGACACATGAGCCACCGATCTTTGGAGCGCTCTATTCCTGGGAGCTCAAGCAAGGACTCAAGATGCCGCCCAGCTGGCAGAAGTGGCCACTCCCCTCCCTCCGTTCACAGCAAACGCCTGCAGAGGCCCTGAACTCCCTCCACCTTGGCAGGAATGTGGGCCCAGCCCTCCCCTGGGGCTTCCCTGGTGCCTCAGCTGGCAGAGAATGCTCCTGCAGTGCAGGAGACCCCAGTTTGACTCCTGGGCCGGGAAGCTCCCCTAGAGAGAGGACAGGCTACCCACTCCAGTATTCTTGGGCTTCTCTGGCAGTTCAGCTGGTGAAGAATCCACCTGCAATGCAGGAAACCTGGGTTCAATCCCTGGGTTGGGAAGAGCCCCCGGAGAAGGGAACAGCTACCCACTTCAGTATTCTGGCCTGGAGAATCCTGTGGACTGTGTGGTCCACGGGGTCGCAAAGAGCCGGACACAACTGCGCGGCTCTCACGTTCAGCCCTCCCCTGACGACCTGCTCGAAGTCTTATCTGCCTGTCACTTTAAGGAAGGTCCTGTCCTTTTAAGCAAACAGCCCTGGGGCCTGGAAAGGGCCATCTGTGGATGAGAGCCCGGCCTGGGGATGTGTGGCCCTCCTGCCAAGCCCGAGGGGCTTCCGGAGTCCAGACACTGCTGGCGGCCAGATGCCAGCACAGATGCCACTGTGGGCGGCCCTGGCGGCGGTGGTGAGCCGCACACGCGCACACGTGAGGCTACACTGCGGGGGTGCGGGGGGCTTGCTCTGCTGAAGGAGGGATCGGAGACTGGGAAGTCCAGAATGACCCTCCACTTGCAGACAGTGGGACTGGAGAACTAGGACTGTCAGACCTGTGCTCGGGCCCCGAGGACCCCCTCAGAGTGCCCCCCAAGGACCCTCCAGAGTGCCCCCCGAGGACCCTCCAGAGTGTCCCCCGAGGACCCCCCAAAGTGATCCCTGAGGACCCCATCAGAGTGCCCCCCAAAGTGCTCGGACCCCAAAGACCCCCTCAGAGTGCCCCCTGAGGACCCC
>SJYF01003435.1:771095-783617 GCA_006410515.1 Procapra przewalskii | reverse complement strand
CTTGCTCCCCCAGGTACACCCTCTCTGCGACCCTCCCCTGGCCTCTGGTCAGTGCCTGTTGATGAGAGTCCTAGAACCCTGGTTGGCAACAAAAGGTAAAAAGCAGCCCTACTCATCAGCACCACTCTTAATGCAGGACTCAGAGTCCCAAACCCTGCCACAGACGGAGGTTCTTACCCTCAAAAGAAGCTTCTCAAGGGGCTGCCTCTGAGTCCCGGGTGCCCCTCTCCTGGACGCCACCCACACCAGCCTCGGGGGAAGGTCCCCGATTGCAAAGGTGAACAGGTGGCTTCCTGCTTCCACTTCAGAGTCAAGAGCTCAGACTCTCCTGCTCTTGAAAGGCAAAATACTCAGCCAGTCAGGAGCCCTATAACCGGAGCATGTGCCCCCAGGACCAGAAATAGATGGATGCCACTAGGTGACCTTCCTGGAAAATCACATACTTTGTTCAACTATGCTGGCATGGCTCAGAACACCCCGTAACTGCTCTTAGAAATGTCTTCAAAATCGTTTCAAGAAAAACCAAGAAACCCCACATCCTTGACTTGTAATCACACATTTTTGCCTTGAGTTTTAATGACCCAGCCTGATCACGCACTTGATTTCATAGACTTGGGTCCAAACATCTATTGGAAATGCTGAAAAAGACATTCACAAAATGATCAAGATTTTTTTCCCAGCCGAGCAGACGTCGTAACTGATTCCCCGTCAGCACAGAGGCGAGTGGCCACCGCGGGCTGAGCCTGCGCCTGCTCCAGGATGGAAGCCGCAGCTTCTGAAGATGGTTCCAGAAAGCGATATGGAGACAGGTGCGCTGGGAAAGTCCACACACACCTCGGCAAGGGGAGGCTCCTCCCCTGGACCCGCGGAGGGGGGGCGGCTGGGCTCCTCCCCCGGACCCATGGGGGCCGGGCTCTTACCCCCTTAGACCCACAGCAGCCGGGCTGCTCCCCCTTGGACCCGCGGCCCGGAGCCGGGCCAGGTGAGGGGTGCGGGGCGCAGGGCGCGGGGCCGCGCTCACGTGGTCAGCGTGTTGAGGCCGCAGGCCCGCAGCTTCAGGAGCCGGTCCCTCCAGTAGGCCCGGGGCACCCGGAAGTAGTGGACAGAGCCCCCGAAGATCCAGAAGGCCGAGTTCTCCAGCTTGAAGTTCTGGCCGTCGGCCTGCAGCCCCAGATGCCGGCGCCGCCACAACGAAGCGCCGAGGCCACTCCAGTCCAGCCTGCGGGAGACAGGGCCTCAGAGCCGGCCTGCCAGCTGGGCTCGGGGGTGTGGGCAGCTGGGCCCCCGCCTCCGCCTCCAGCCCCCTCACGGCGCCCGACGCTAGACTCGAGGCCGCCACGCAGCACACGCGTAGCCGGCCTTCAACACGAGGCTGCGCTCTGAAGGCAGGTCGGGGTGCACACGGGCAGGGGTCTAAGGGCGGAGAAGCTGCCTTTCGGTGCTGGGACCGAGAGGAGTCGGGGGCGGACGTGGCTTCCTACAGCGGCCACCAGACATCAAAGCAGCAGCTACTTGACACTGTACCTCGGGGTCACCGCAAGGTCACAGCCCCCGGGCTGGCGGTGCAGATACCTGGAGAGAGGGACCAGTTAGGAACAGTGTCTGCTCAGGCACCGGGCATCCAAGGCTCACGTTCCTGAGGACCGGGTGTGGCCGAGGGGCATCTGGACGGGGCGCGCCCCCAGAGGGCTGCCAGGAAGGTGAGTCCACAGATTTGGGGTCGGAGAGCTGGCGGGGCGGGGAGGGGGCCCTCACGTGACACAGAACCCCCACATCTCCCCTCCAGCCCATCTCCAGGAGGAGGGGAGTGGCCAGGGCTGCCTCAGCCCTGCTTTGAAAAGGCCCCTACGTGTCTCTGGTCTTTCCACTTATCTTCAGACAGAAGCTAAACTCAAACACGGGTTGAACGAGGCACGTGAGAACCAGCCCTGGCTGAGGCACAGTCTTGCCTGCCGAGCCTCGCCGGCCACGGGCTTGTGTAGAGGCCCCCTCTCCCCCCGCCTCCGGGCTCAGGTCTGCCCGGGCACGGAACAGGCAGTGTGGACGGACTGCCGCAGCCCATGCTCCTCAGCTGTGCAGACCCAGCTGGCCCCACACCTGGTCCTCGCTGAGACCGGGGCCAAAACGGAGGTGTCTCCCCCGCAATGACAGTGACTGCACGTCTGCTAAAGCCAGACACAAGAGGCAGTGGCAGGGACAGCCCCTGTGCAGAGCGGTCTGGAGAGCCCTTCGAAATCTAAAAACAGCTACCACGTGATCTGGCAACCCCACTCCTGGGTGTGTATCTGTAGCACCGTAATTCCTTACCAGCTGAGCCACGAGGGAAGCCCGAGAACACTGGAGTGGGCAGCCTCTCCCTTCTCCAGGGGATCTTCCCGACTCAGGGATCAAACCAGGTCTTCTGCACTGCAGGCAGATTCTCTACCAGCTAAGCTACCATGGAAGCCCTATAATTCAGAAAGACACATGCACCCCTACGTTCTCTGCAGCACTGTTTACAATAGCCAGGACACGGAAGCCACGCAGGTGTCCATCGGCAGATGGACGGACAAAGGTGTGGTGCACAGGAATGTTACTCAGCCATGAGAGAGCACAGAGACGCCGCTCGCAGCAGCAGTGACGGGCCTGCAGAGCTCACACTGAGCGAAGTGAACCAAAGACAGACACGGGACCTTGCTGCCAGTGCAGAACCTGAACAGAGTGGACGAATGAACTCACAGAACAGAACTAAAATCACGGATGGCAGGAAACACAGAGTCACGCTCACCAGGGGATGGGGAGGCACGCACTTGGGGACTGGAATGGCCATCCCTGGGTAACTGTAAACCTATCAGCGGCTTCCTTCTCCAAAAAGTTCCACATTCTGAGTGACTTAAAATGAAATTCCAAAATACAGTTCTCCCAAATGACCACTTGCATGGGGGTGTGGAAGCAAAAGCAGTATCTTTGAGAGGAGAGTCTGGACGTGAGCCCTGGCCCTCCCCTGGGTTGCCGTCACTGAGGGCTGGGGACCCTGGCTCCGTGGCACGGCCCTGCCCCGGCACCCGTCTCAAGTGCTCACAGGGCTGCATGCGGGGCGGGCACCAGGGGAGTGCCGCCAAAGAGCCTGTGACAGGGCGGCCCTCACGAGCCACGAAGCACGCTGTCCCGTGAGGCGCGCGGGGAGGGCTTAACGACGCGGCTTGCTAAAGACGTATCTTACAAGCCACAAAAGCATCTCCTCACTGTTTGAAACCAATTCATTTTAACACGCTTTGCAAATAGAATAGCTTCAGTGGGTTTTCCGTGTCCCTAATATGAACAATCCCAATCTTCCCCATTTAATTCAGCTGCTGCTGCTGCTGCTAAGTCACTTCAGTTGTGTCTGACTCTGTGTGACCCCATAGATAGCAGCCCATCAGGCTCCCCCGTCCCTGGGACTCTCCAGGCAAGAACACTGGAGTGGGTTGCCATTTCCTTCTCCAGTGCGTGAGAGTGAAAAGTGAAAGTGAAGTCGCTCAGTTGTGTCCAACTCTTCGTGACCCCATGGACTGCAGCCCACCAGGCTCCTCCGTCCATGGGAGTTTCCAGGCAAGAGTGCTGGAGTGGGGGGCCACCGCCTCCTCCGTTTAATTCAGCGTTTCCCTGTGTTTAACGTGCTGGACGTTGCACCACGCCGTCTCACTCCAGTCGTCAGTTTCACGGCGAAAACACCGTGCCCTGGGCTGCTGTCCGAGGCCAAGGGTCTGCAAACGCCAGACTCCACTGACCCCTCCAGCTTGTGCCTGCGTGCAGTCTGCCAGCTGAGAACGGTTTTCACATTTGTAAATGGTTGGAAAAAATCAAAAGAAGACTACTTAGGGACATAAAACAGTTGTATTGAACTTGACATTTCAACATCCATATTTTTACTGATAACCCACCGCCCGTCTATGCACAGTCTGTGCTGCTCGGGGCTCAGTGACTTCGTGATGGCAGACAGCAGGGTCCTCAAACCTGGACACACTCTCCACCTGGGCCTTGCAGGACCCTGCCTACCCGCCCTGGAGCGTGAGCCCCAGCACAGCACAAGGAGGCCTGCGAGCTCCACAGTCACCACCAGGCCGCCTCCCGCCCCCGCCTGGCTCCTGGGCCACGCCTGGCTCTGCGCCAGCTCCTGCTGCTCACCCACAGCCGAGCACAGCCTCCCTGCGTTCTGACCACATCTTCCCCAGAGAACACGCTCTGCCTGCCTTCACGCTTCGTGGCACACAGGCTTCCGTGGCCTTCAGCTTCACCCGACCGCCCCGCACTCATCCAGGCGAGGACGCACAGAGCTGCGCGCAGATTCTCTGCTTCACAACAGGCACACTGATCACTGACTGTCCAGCGGTGACACACACACACACACACACAGATACACACACAGACACACACACAGACACAGATACACATACAGAGACACACACAGAGACACACACATACACAGAGACACACACATACACAGAGACACCCACACAGAGACACACACATACACAGAGACACACACAGAGACAGGAACACTGATCACTGACCATCCAGCAGTGTACACACACACACAGAGACACACGCACAGAGACACACACACACACACACACACACAGAGACACACACACAGACACACAGGCACACTGATTACTGACCATCCAGCAGTGCACACACACACAGACACACACACAGAGACACACGCACAGAGATACACACACAGACACAGAGACACACACACACAGAGACACACGGGCACACTGATCACTGACTATCAGCAGTGAATGCACAAACACAGACACACACAAACATGGTTATGCTGATCACTGACTGTCCAGCAGTGCACATACACACACACACACACACACACACACACACACAGGTACACTGATCACTGACCGTCCAGCGGTGAATGCACAAATACACATACAAACACACACACACACACACACACCCCACTGAGCAATCATTCCACCAGGGAGCAATCCCTGATCACTGGCCAGAACGTCAACAGAAAAGCTCCTGGGAATTCCCCAAGTCACTGACATAACTTCTGTTCACAACCCCATCTCCCCAGACCTGTGAGGGCCCCCCCATTCAGCAGTGCAGGGGTGCAGGCGGGATGGAGATGGCTCTCTGTGACGCCTTGTCCCAACATAGTCCCAGCAGAAACACACAGTCCATGGTCTGTGTCCCAGTGGATGCCAAGTCATTGGGCACCTCTGTCTCCAGGAGTGCCCGTCCCTGCAGGTCCTCCACCTGGCACTCATGAGAGACACAGACACGCAGGCCCTGCTGGGACCTACTACTGAGCCCAAGCCTGCACTGTGCCCGCTCCCCAGGGCAGATCTGAGCCCGAGCGCACTGTGCCCGCTGCCCAGGGCAGATCTGAGCCCGAGTCTGCACTGTGCCTGCTCCCCGGGGCAGATCTGAGCCCGAGCACACTGCCTGCTCCCCAGGGCAGATCTGAGCCTGAGCGCACTGTGCCCGTTCCCCAGGGCAGATCTGAGCCCGAGTCTGCACTGTGCCTGCTCCCCGGGGCCGATCTGAGCCCGAGCACACTGCCTGCTCCCCAGGGCAGATCTGAGAGCAGCCTGCAGCTAACCCTCTGACACACATCTGCAGAGCCTCCTCCAGGGTGGGGCTTCTCCTTACCCGTCTCTCTAGATCCTGTGATTTTGTAGACTGAAAAACCTTCCTCTTGGTGCTCATTAAGAAGGATAAAATTAACACTGAAAACAGCAAAGCTGCAGCTGCTATCAAAGGCCAAACACTGGAGAACCAGCTGCTTTGAGGACTTTCTGGTAGGTAACTACGAGTCCTCAATACACTAATAATGGGGATGGCTCCACAAGGAAAACCAGGGTGATAAATGCTGGGTTTCTCCAAGGAAGACTTTCTGGTAGGTAACTAACAAGTCGTCAACACACTAATAGTAGGGATGGCTGCACCAGGAAAACTAGGAAAATAAATGCTGGGCTTCTCCAGGGAATTCAGTTGAGAGAATGAGGTGATGCATGTCAGAGCCCCATAAACAACAATGTAAACAGTTATTAATACTGACGGTGATCATCAGCGCTGCTGCTCGTGACGCTAATAACCACCTCTGGCCGCGCGGCTGACAAGCCACGAGCAAGCAAGGCTCCAGGGCCTGTGCCAGGGCCTTCTGACGGAGGCCTGTGGGCTCGGAGCCCACCAGCCCCAGGGAACCCCTGCTTCCTGCTGCTTTCCCGTGCGCAGTTCATTCCTGATGAAACTTAAAATTTATTTATTTGGCTGCTCTGGGGCTTCGCAGTGGCATATGGGATCTTCAGTTTTCAATGTGGCATGCAGAACATTCAGTTGCCACAAGCAGCATCCAGTTCCCTGACCAGGGCTGGAACCTGGGCCCCTGCACTGGGGGCAGAGTCTCAGCCACCGGACCACCAGGGAAGCACCCTAACGACACGTTCCGCGGAGGCCAGGGCTGGGGCGCGGGCGCGCCTTCTTGGGGAGCTCCCACCTGCACTCTCTTCTGAATCCCAGTCGCCTCTCTGTCATAGGACGAGAAGGCTTTTGGTCCCGGAATGACCTGGGTGGCTGGCCTGGGCCTTGACTGACGGCTACAGAGAGGCTCCTGGCAGAGGACACGGCATCAGGACCCCGGCAGGCCTCCCTGGGGTGGGCTGGGCTGGGGCAGGGGTCTGCCTGAGCCTTGCCTCGCTGCAGCTAGAGGGCCTGAGACAGGGCGCAGGCTACCCGTCCCTGAATGTGGTCACACGTGCCGGCCGAGCGGAGGCGTCGGGGAAACGGATGGTGTGCGGAGCCCGGCCGACCAGCTCCTCCTGTGAGATGAGCCGCGAAGTGCTCCCGGCTCTCAGAGAGGGAGACGGCCGATCCCACCGCCTCCTTGAACGAGGCGGTGGGGATCGGTCTGAAACGCCCCGACAGAGGCTGAGGGGGTCCCGTGGGTGGGGTGGACACTGCACCAGCCTGGGGCTGAGCGGGGCTGGCTGGCAGGCCCCCCGCGGGCACGGCCGCCTCCCCGCCCTCTGTCCTCCGTACGCACGTCCAGACCTGGACCGGACGGCGCCCCAGGCGCAGGCTTAGAAGAGGCAACACGGTCAGTGCCAGGGCCTGGGGCCAGCAGGGCCAGGGGGGCTCACCCAGCGTCGGGCTGACAAGCGGACAAGCTGCACGTGAGCTGGGGCCCTGAGGGAACGGCCCTCCCACCCCAGAGCGGGAGTCCCGGCCGGCCGTCCCAGGTGGGAGGGAGTCCTCCGCACATAACGCACTCTGGTGCCCCTCGGTGAGGCTCCACTGAGCCTGCGTCCAGGGCTTCGCTCTAAAGATGCTGACCGTGAAAACACCCCGCCGGTCCACGTGGCCGTGCCTGAACCTGTCACCCAGACAGACATGATGAAGGCACCTCACGCTCGGGACTGAAATACATGCTCCTCCTCATCACTCTGAAGACGGACGTGGCCACACGCTCCTGGGGCCCAGCTTCATCAGCCACCCCGTCTCCAGAACCACCCACCTGGGGGCCTGGGGTCTCACCAGGCTTCAGCTCTGTGCACGCCTCCCTCAGTCGGGGGGCTGGGGGCCTGGGGGGGCCACCCGCTCCCCGTTCCTGGCCAGCGCCTCTGACGCCCCACCCTGGAAGAGTGGCTCCTGCACCAGCCCGTGAGCCCCGAGAGCCGCGGCTCTGCCCCAGGTCTGGCCCGGCTTCGTGGACACGCTCCTTGGCCATGTGAGCCAGGCCTTGGCTCCTGCTTTGATGGGAGAGGCGTTAACTGTTTGCAGAGGCCTGGGCCTTCCGTCCATCGGGCAGCATCCGCAGGCCTGTGCCCACCGCTCCTGGCACCCCTGCCCATCCCCATGGGAAGGACCTGGTGGGCAGGGGATGGCTGAGCACCCAGGCCCCGCAGGCCAGGCCGGCAGCCCTGTCTAAAGCCGGCAAGGGTCCCTGTGTGAACGAGCATCTACTGGAGGAGACCCCAGGACCCTGTCGGGCAGTTACATTCTTCATTTGGATTCAAGCACCCTCGGTGGCGCAAAGTGACCGGACGCCAGGGACACCGCGCTCTCACTGCGGGCAACGTCCCCACTGGCAGCATCAGCAGAGGAAGTGCCAAGAAGAGAAAGCTCTGTGAGCGAAGCTCCAGGCACCCCCAGGACAAGAGTCTGATCTCAGAGCCTCGAGGAGTCAGAAGAAACAAGTGCAACCCAAATAAATCGCTTTCAAAGTCCACCCCTTGGGAATCACCTCCTGAGACAGACGAGAGCTGGGTTAGCTCTTAGAGGACACAGACTTGACACACATATCAGCCCAATTTGCCCCTCAGAACACAGAGCTCAGGCTGACCCAACAGAAAGAGAATCTGCTATTTCCTTACTGTATATGTCGACCAAGACTTAAAATGAGCGCCTCATACAGTCAGAGATTCTGGTACAGAAATGCCCCCAGCAGATGTTCACTGCAGTCTGGTGTGCAGCGTGGATGTCTTTCAGGAGGGGGCAGTTTAAATAACTGGACAGACAGTGCCGCCTACAGCCGTCTCTGTACACACGGGGCACCCCCGAGCGTCGCCGTGATGGGGGCTGCCTCTGGGCAGGGAGATGGGAGCCCAGGGACCTCATTTTCCTCTTTACTTTATTTGAAGACTTCATCCTTCTTCCTAGATGACCTAGTCACAAAGGAACTTTGTAAGAACAATACAAGGTGCTCCTGAGAGGAACAGCCCCACCAGTCGTCAGGGGAAGCAGGGGCGGGAGCAGGGGCATTAACCAGCCCTGTCAGGAAGCACCCACTCTCTCACCACGAGCCTCTAGGAACCCACTGCCCTCTTGTCCAGGAGAGGCATCACATGAGGGGGACTCTCAACATGGTCTTTGACAGCCAGACCAATCGATTTACACAAACGTAAAAGTGAGTGGCGAGCAGGCAACAAGCCCCAGCTGCTGGGGGCTGGATGGAGGCCTGGTGCCCTCAGGCCCCACGGGTCCCAAGAGGGTCTCTGAGCCCCGGCATCTCCTGCTGCTTCACCAGAAGAGAATTCCAGGCCACACAACAGGCCTGGGGTCGCGTCGTGGAAAGAAGCGTGTTTACTATCCCAGCTCCTTCCAAGAGGAGAGGACTCCTCTGCCAGAGTCCTGATATTTGGGGGGCCAAGGCTACAGAAGCCTCAGGGCTGGTCTCTGGGGCACCCCAGTCCCCTTATTAGAGATACTCGGCAGCCACGCACCTGCTGAGACCCCAGTCTGCTGATCACAGACCCTCAGCATCCACACACCCGCTGAGACCTGGGTCCTCCAATCACAGAACCTCAGCGTCCATACACCTGCTGAGACCCCGGTCCCCTAATCACAGAGCCTCAGCATCCATACACCCACTGAGACCTCAGTCCTCCAATCACAGACCCTCAGCGTCCACTCACCTGCTGAGACATCGGTCCTCCGATCACAGACCTTCAGCATCTACATACCTGCTGAGACCCTGGTCCCCTGATCACAGACCCTCAGTGTCCACACACCTGCTGAGACCCCGGTCCCCCAATCACAGACTCTCAGCACCCACCCTCTCCTCGGCACAGGGTCTCAGACACCTGGCCCCCTCCCCACGTGTGTCAGGGGTGACACTCCTACAGGCTGAGAGCTTCGCTACCAGAACACGAGAGCTGGAGCGTTCCAACGGCAATGACTCAGGCCCCACGGAGAGCAGCGTCCAGAACAGAGGAAGTCCATAAAACCCATGACCTCACAGATGTCCAGAAGGACACGGTCCGGCACTCACGCCCTCAGAGGAGGGGACCAAAGAGAGCGGCCTGGTTCTGAGGCTGTGACGTGTCCCCGGGCTCCCAAGAGGTCTTTCTCTCCCTCCCAGGGGAGGAGCGAGCTTCGGGAACCCAGACCCTGGCAGGGCAGGGAGCAGCAAAGATGACTTCCCTCGGGAGGCGATGCAGGCAGCCCACCGAGGGTCTGGCCCTGCCGACTCTGCAGCTGACCTCTAGCTTAGAGAGACGCAGAGCTCCCGGGGGGCTGCTCAGTGAGGCACAGATGCTGAGGGAAAGTCCTGAACGGGAACCACACCCTCGTCACACCAGGCAGGCATTCTTGTGCTTGTGGAGACGGGAGGTTTGGAGCCGAGCTTCACCCAGCACGCACACCCTGGACCCCAAGTAACTCGCCAAGCGGAGAAAATCAGCCAAGGCAGAGGGCTACACCTCTGTAAGTGTGAGAGGGTGCCAGCTAGTGTCTGAGGCCGAACGCAGCACATGAGCGTTCTTGGGGAGTCATGAGCACGGGGTGCAGGGGCACCGGTGAGCCTCTGGGGCTGGTGGACACCATGCTGTGGGAGCGGTGGTGGCCGCTCCACAGATGGCGCGTGTGTGAGAACCCAGCAGACGTGCCCACCACGCGTGCACCTGCTCACATGACGATTATACTGCCACAAGGTGACTGTTTCAAGACCAATGTTCAAGCTAAAAACCAGAGGTTGAAATCTTCCTTAAAAGTCACCTCGGTCCTCTTATTTCTTGGATACGACGTTAGCAAACAGCAGTGATTGACCATGAACCAATCCAGGTAAAAGTTTATGGGGAGAAAAAGGCTGCAGCTAGGCAGCCCCCCCCCCACGCCCACCTCTGACCTGGAGCTCCCTGCCCTGCTGCCCATCCCTGCGTGACCTCTGCTTTGGGGGCCACGCCCACGTTCCCAGCAACAGTGGGGAGAGGCCCCACTCAGCTGATGACCTGGCCACCGTGGCGTCAGGCAGAGGAGGGAGCTGGCTCTGCCTCCAGACGCAGGTCTTGGTGTCCAGCCCAAGTGGGGCGGAAGGACCTAGGCGGAAGGACCTAGGCGGAAGGTACTGCGAGACACAGCCCGGAAGAGGCCAGGAGACAAGTGTTCTGGAGGACCTAAGAGGCAGCCCTGACCCAGCCTGAGCCTCTCCGGAAAGAAGGCGCAGCAGGAAAGCTGTGTCCTTCCTAAACGCGCCACGCCACTGCCAGGGCAGGACCTACCGCCGTTCATCCCCGGCTGCTCCACAGACCCTACCCGCCTGTCGCCAGATGGGCACATGCTCCCTTGCCCTCGAGAGCCCAGCTTCTTTACATCCTCTCCCTCCAGACCCCAACAAGCACCTGCCCCCTTCTCGCGCCTCTTCCTGGGGACTGTCAGGGGCACTGCCTGGCTCATCTCAAGCCCCTCACACCTCCTCATGACTTGTCTGGGCCCCCCACGAGGGCCGCTGCCTCTCTGACCTCCAGCATCCAAGCACGTGCCCCTCCCGCGCGCGGCGGGCCTTTCTCCCTGGGGTGTGGTCTCCTGGATACCTGGGTGTGTGCCTGAGGCTCCTGCCGCCTCTGCCTGGAGGGATTGCTCTGAGGTTTGCGTCAGCCCTGTGCCTCCAAGGGCCAGGACCAGCCCTCAGAGGAAGGGGAGAGATCACAAATAGGATGGAAAGCCTTGGGAGCAACTGGGGAAATGAGACGCCCTGAAGTTTTCTGAGCCCCAGAAAAGCATTTCCTTCTCCCAAACAATGCTGACACCCTCGTTGTTTCTGAAACAAAGGTGGCACCTCAGACTTGGAAAGATGCAAAGGGAAAGAGTTCTCTCCCTCCCGAACATCGCTGTCTCCCAGAGGAAGCCCAGCGAAGTGACGAGGACACAGAAAGAAGCAACAGACGAGGGTGGCAAGCCTGCTGTGGGTCCACGGCTCAGCCTTCAGCTTCAGCACCAGCGCCCCTGCCTGACTTCCCACACCCTGGACGTTTTGAATATGGAAAGCTCCAGGCATCGACCTGAGAGATAGGGTCACAGCTGTAAAATCCTATAAACAGAGTCGGTAGGAAAATTCTAGGCTCAGGCACGCGCACAGGTGGTGGGTAAAGCATTCTATCCCCAAACGCACCCCCAGATAACGTGTTATAAGGGAATGGGGAGTGGGAAGGGCTGAGCTGGTGCTGGTGGGCGAGGGAAAGACGCATCCCGAGAACGGAGCAACCGCACCCAGACTAAAGAGCTTGGAGGACCCGCGGGACAGAGACCTGGGGACCGCGGTGGGCAGGGCAAATGGACAGTACTGAGCTGGAGCTCTGACCTCAGCCGAACAGAGAAGCCTCGCAGCTGGTTTGGCAGGAAATGTGGTGACCTCGGAGAAAAGCAGGGGACCTGGGGCTCGGCAGGAGGACTCGGGGCGCGCACGCCGGGCACCTCGGAGAGGGGTCTGATGGCCAGTTCTGCGCGGACCCCCTGTGCAGGAGGGTGGGGAGCTCTGGCTGGGCGCAGACGCCGGGGCCGGGAGCGCAGCGCCTGGGTGCCGGGGGCGCAGAGGGGCCGGGCGCCGGCGCTCCGGTCGGACGGGGCCGGCGGGCCGCCCCGTGGGGACTGCCCTCGGGGGCTCCGGGCCGGCTCCGGGCTCGGGCGCCCGTGCGCGGGACGCGGCGTCAGCTCACCTGCGGAGCACCGGGAGGCACACGACCAGCAGCAGCGCGCCGAGCAGGAGGCCGGGCCTCCGCCGCGCTCCCCACCTGGGCATCGCGCGGCCGCTGCGCCTGC
>SJYF01003435.1:752438-770376 GCA_006410515.1 Procapra przewalskii | reverse complement strand
GGCGGGGGCGTCCGGCGCTTCCGGTCCTCCGCCCCGGCGCCCCGCGCCCCCTCCCTTCCCGGCGGCCTGGCCCTGAGAGGCGCTCTCAGCGGCAGAGCCACTTTGCGGCTGGAGATGTGCAAACGGGAGCTGACCGGCTGGGCGCGCTGCGCGACCCTGCACACTTGAACTGCGCGGTGGCCGGGTGAGCAGGTGCGAAAGGCGCTTCCAGAGCCGAAGCAGTATTTTAAAGCAGTTCAAATGCTGAAGAGAAAAGCTTTTTAAATAGTGGCTTATCGTGTGAAAGTGAAAGTCGTGTCCGACTCTTTGTGACCCCGTGGACTGTACAGTCCGTGGAATTCTCCAAGCAAGAAGACTGGGGTGAGCAGCTGCTCCCTTCTCCAGGGGACCTTCCCAACCCAGGGGTCGAACCCAGGTCTCCTGCATTGCAGGCGGATTCCTCACCAGCTGAGCCACCAGGGAAGCCCAAATTGGGAAGTGAGTCCCTCACGGCTGCATATTGTCACCCTGCTTATCTAACTCATATGCAGAGTATATCATGCGAAATGCTGGGCTGGAGGAAGCACAAGCTGAAATCAAGATTGCAGGGAGAAATATCAATAACCTCAGATATGCAGATAACACCACCCTTAAGGCAGAAAACAAGGAAGAACTAAAGAGCCTCTTGAAAGTGAAAGTTCAGTCCTAAGTCATGCGGACCCCATGAACCGCAGCACCCCAGGCCTCCCTGTCCATCACCAACTCCCAGAGTTCACTCAAACTCATGTCCATCGAGTCAGTGACGCCATCCAACCATCTCATCCTCTGTCGTCCCCTTCTCCTCCCACCTTCAATGTTTCCCAGCATCAGGGTCTTTTCCAGTGAGTCAGTTCTTCACATCAGGTGGCCAGAGTATTGGAGTTTCAGCTTCAGCATCAGTCCTTCCAAAGAATATTCAGGACTGATTTCCTTTAGGATGGACTGGTTGGATCTCCTTGCATGCAGGTCAAGGGACTCTCAAGAGTCTTTTCCAACATCACAGTTCAAAGCATCAATTCTTCAGCACTCAGCTTTCTTTATAGTCCAACTCTCACATCCATACATGATTACTGGAAAAACCATAGCATTATCTAGACGGCTGGGCCGTGGAAGCGGGCCATGCTTGGCAGCACGCATGCCTGCTGACTCAGTGACTGCAGACACGAGCCGTGTGAGCGGTCAGCGTGAGCACCAGCCGCGCCCTCCAAGTCTGTCCTGAATATCTGAACATTCGCTTTCAAATGTAGGCGTGGGGGGGGGGGAATGCCACAAAGTGAAACATTAAAACTGCATTAAGTTGAAGTAAAATAAAGCAATGGTTAAAGGCTACTATGAAAACTATCGACATCATCTACAAAAGCAATTATTGAGATTTTCATACACTCATCCTCCTGGACTACGGCTCACAGGGCAAAACCATCTGCCTGCCACGAGGGAGACCGGGCTCATTCCCTGGGTCAGGAAGATCCCCTGGAGGAGGAAAGGGCAGCCCACTGCATTACTCTTGCCTGGAAAATTCCATGGATGGAGGAGCCTAGTAGGTCACAGTCCATGGAGGCGCAGAGTCAGACTCGCCTGGGCAACTTTACTTTCTCTTTTCATGCACTTAAGCACACTAGGGAATAAGCTGACAGCTAACAGGGATGTTAGGAGTACAGGAGCCTTGTAAGTGTGGGAAGACTGGGATATCCTTTTGAACCAAGAAGAGATAAATGAAATAGATATATCTAAAAGATAATTTTAAATATAAATTATATAGACATTAGATATTCATAAAATTTAAAATTTCAAGATATTGGTAGGAATTAAGGCATATTTTTTTAAGATTGTTTTAACCACAGTTTTTAATCATGGCTGAATTGTTTGTGTTTACTGTTCCTAACATTACACAACAAACTTTTCATAAACTGGATTTAAGTATTTAATTTCATTTTAGCCATGTGCCTTGGGAGACAGGCTCTTCGCTGGAATTCTTGCCATCCTAAATAAAGTTGGGAGGAACTTTGATGAGGGGTACGAGCTCCTGGATGACGTGCAGATGCCTCTATCAGGAATCGCGTTTGATCCAGAAAAAATAAACACACGGAGACCAAGTGGTGAGCGAGAAGCAGGCCCATCTCCCCCTGGACAAGCTTCAGAAGGATGCGGTTCCCACGCTCCTCTGAGACGGTTTCTTACGGCTTTGAGCTTTGTCCTTGTTCAGTCGCTCAGTCGTGTCCATCGCCAACTGTCCATCGCCAACTCCCGGAGTCCACCCAAGCCCATGTCCGTGTGTCGGTGATGCCGTCCAACCATCTCATCCTCTGTCATCCCCTTCTCCTCCTGCCCTCAATCTTTCCCAGCATCAGGGTCTCTTCCAATGAGTCAGTTCTTTGCATCAGGTGGCCAAAGGGCCAAAGGCCTGGAGTTTCAGCTTCAGCGTCTGTCCTTCCAGTGAACGCTCAGGGTTGATTCCCCTTAGCACTCACTGGTCGGATCTTTGAGCTTCTTCCCAGTCGGTTTTCAGCTGCCAAGGGACCCTTGCACCTGCCCAGATTGTGACTCTCAGACGCCAGCTTCCTTCTACGAAACAAAATATAAATACAGGAAACCTTTTCCCTGAGTTTACATTTTGCTACGTCTACGTACCAGTCAGTGATGTTTCAAAATATACATTTTGTATCTCAGATATCTGTACAAAAAGTTTTCCTGAAGTTCAACAGTGTGTTAGACAATAATGAATGTAACTACGCTTCTTACTTTGGTGCCATTAGAGCTTTTCCACCACATTCTGCAGATAACGGTAGCAGCAGAGGAGGGCTTGCAGACAGTGAATGGGTCCCTAGCTTGAGCCTCCGCGGAAGGGGTGCGGCCTGAGGGGCTAGCTGTCCCGACATGACACGCATAACAGGTGATTTGCGATTCTCAGAAAGCACCAAGACGGAATGACCCTCACCTGCATCCCTCCCCTGAAGCGCTTCACGTCCTTTACACCTGGCAGACGTGGTTAGACTGCTCCGGCCGCCTTGCTGAGCTGGCGCTCTGTGTTGGATGCTGAGAACACACTGGTGGATGAGACATATCTGCCTCCATTCCGGCACCACTGGGGTTCTGGAAGGAAATGGGCCCTTACATCTTCCTCCCAGTTTTACTGAGACAGACTTGACAGCATGGCATACATTCGAGGTGTGCACCATAACGATCTGACTGACACAGGTCATGAAACGATGATCACAATAAGTTTAGTAAACCTCCATCACCTCATTTAGATACACAGTTTAAAACAAGAGAAAATAATTAGAGCAGAGATAGGAAAGCAGAAGAGCAAATCAAAGACGCAACAGTCATCCAAAAAAGACACGTCTCCTTGAGTCTTAGTTTCCCCATCTGGGCACAGGTCTCGTGCTTAGCAATGATGTATGCATCATATCTGAGGCATGCTTTCTTGTGACCTGATGGCTCTGATTTCTGGTTTTCTCCACAGACTCCATGGGTTTGAGTCTAAAGCCCCAGAGAATAAGGTCCTTTGGAGGAGCTGTGTGGTTCATGGCAGAATTCTCCTCCGTAGAGCCAGCTGTTCCCAGCAGTGGAGGAGAAGGCAGTCTCACTTTGTCCTCCTGCCAAGCAGGATGGCTCCTCCTTCACTCTGGACACCAGATTACTTGCTAAACTTCTTGAAGCCTCTACAGAGCATAACGAGGTGGCAGGTCAGCTTTGGTGCGCTGCTTTGAGTTCAAGCCAGGTGCTGTATTTTGATTATAAGCACAGTTGGTTCCCCACATCCACAAGTAACACATCCATGGCTCAGCCAACCGAGAATCGAAACCTACTCAGGAAAACAATTCCAGGAAATTCCCAAGAGCAAAAGTTAAATTTACCATGGGCTAGTAACTACTTAGCATTTACATTGCATTAGGAATTACAGGTAATCTAGAGAGGATTTAAAGTGCAGTACAGGGAAGGATGTGTCTGGGTCATGTGCAGATGGTCTGCTCACCATGTTTTGTAAGGGGCTTGAGCACCATCGGGGGGCCTGGAATTAGTCCCCTCAGACATGGAGGGAGGGCTGTAAGGGGCTGCCTCCCAGGGAGGCAGGGAGATGTGGAGGGAGGGCTGTAAGGGGCTGCCTCCCAGGGCTGCCATTCGAGAGAGCTGGCTGCAGTATCCATGACCGAGGGGCTTCTGTCACCAGTCTGTCCTCGACCAGTAAGAGCTCTGACTACACACAGATGGCTCAGGAGTCATAAGACAGATGCTCCATGCCAGGCCCTGTCGTCACACACATGTCACAGCCAACAATTACACTGTCATTCCTTCTCTGACTGGATGACGCAGCAGACCACCACGGAGACACACAGACTGGAGGGAAAACCCTGAAGACATCACTCACTGCCCCTGCACCCCTGCAACTACACACACACACACATGCACACGCACACACATTCACAAATGCGTGCACGCACACATGCACGCATGCACATACACATGCATGCACACACTCGCGCACACACATGCACACACATGTGCACACACATGCACACTTGCATGCACACACACCTGCACGCACATTCACAAATGCATGCACACATGCACACATGCATGCACACACACTTGCATGCACACACACACACAAATGCACGTGCACACACATGCATGCACACCCACACACATTCACAAATGTATGCGCACACACACGTACACACGCGCACACACACGTACACACACGCACACACACATGCACACACACATACACACCAGGAGTCTGCAGACAGAACATACAATATGCTCTCTCTTCACCCTTTCTTTGGCCAAAGACAGTTCCCTTTCTCCCAGCTGAGTATGGAGAGGCAGAAATAAAATGCATTTTTTGTATCTGCCCCCAAAGCACTTTTGAGCAGAGACTAAAGCATGCTGAAGGCTGAGCATCTAACTGGCAAATCCATCGCTGAAGATTTTGGAGACTTTTTAAAGGCTGAAATCAGCATCACGTAAAATTACTATAATAAACATAACGATTTCCCTGTTGACTTTTAGGATATTTTCAATCCCTGCTACTGTAGGCAATGCTCTGTGATATTCTGGATATAATCCTCAGCCTGAAAGTGTGCTGGGGATGGACTCAGGCAGTGCAGAAGGCTGCTGGGACCCGGCCCTGCCCACCTGCGGACGTCTGTGCTGAAGACGCCTGAGCCTCTCTTCTCCTTCTCGAACAGGATGATCTGGAAGGACAGGCAGGGTGGCGGAAGCAAGGGTGAGCCCCACGCAGGGTGAGCAGGCTGGGATGAGGGCGAGTCTGAGCCATAAAGGGGGGCTGGGGCCACCCACCTCATTGGTGCCGGGCTGGAGCCAGGAGCCAGGCAGGTAAAGCGCTTCCTGAGGCCCAATATTCCAGTAGCGCCCAAGGTTATGTCCATTGATGAACACACACCCATGATTCCAGCCCTGCAAGGGAAGCAGGCTGCAGACCTGAGAGCAGAGTCCCTGCGGGGCACTCGCAGTGAGCCTCAGGTGAGGCTCCCGGGCATGGAGCGCGGAGGGGAGTCACGGGGCAGAGCCTGAGGCTCCTGGGCATGGAGCTTGGAGGGGAGTCGGGGGCAGAGGTGAGTCTCCTGGGCATGGAGTGCGGAGGCGAGTCCACCTGGGGGGCAGCCTGGGCATGGAGCGCGGAGGGGAGTCCAAGGGGCACAGCCCGAGGCTCCTGGGTGGCAGCCCGAGGCTCCCGACCTGTGACCGGCGGTGCTGTTTTCAAACACCAGGGCTTCTCCCTCCAGAAAGAAGGACGAGGGACTAGGGGTGACTGCCACTGTCAGCGAGAACCGTAAAAGCTATGTGGCTTCAAACATCTGCCTGTGATCCAAGGATAATTCGAGGACCAATACCCCGGGGGAAGACAGGGAAACAGTGGGAAAGAGAGGCGCCAGCTCACCCGGAAGAGGCGGCGAGAAGCGGAGCAGAGCGTGCCTCACACACACCCAGGTTTCATCCGAAACACTGGGTGTCAGGGAACCTCATTAGCTAGTCTGCGCGCTGCACTGGGCCCTGTGGGCGAGGGGCACACTGGGAGGGGCGTTGACAGTGTTTCTTTGTCTTTCTCAGCGGTGATTTTATGGTGTTCACTATTGTGATAATTTATTGATTGTGAGAATTTATTGATCTACACATTCATTTTGTGCGTTATGCAGGTATTTACAAATAGAAGATATATTACGTAGAAAATAATATCCTAGGAAAGGAGGGAAGTTGGAGAATACACTTTCTGGAGCAATCCCATTAGTGTAAAAAGGTGACTGTATGTGTTCAGGCACAGCTGCTCATGAAGCCACACACGGAGCCGTCGGCTGCTCCCAATTCTGGGGAGCAGAGAGGAGTTGGGGGTGGGCAGGGAGAGAACCCACACCCTTTGCTGTCTATGCATTATTATTGTTTGAACTTTTCCACTGTGCTTTGATGTATTCTTTCTTAAACAACGAAACATTAGCAGGACTGAAGCCTGCTGGAAACCTGGGTTGAAGTGAGGAAGGGAAAGAACGCGAGGGCCTCCCTTCCAGACCCCGCAAGGACAGGCGTGCATGGAGGGGCGCCACTCACGGGCAGCTGGAGGAAGGTGTCCTGCGGAGAGGAGCCAGCCATCAGCGTGCCCAGGTAGAAGGCAGGGCCCGAGAAGGGGTCCCCGAGAGGCCTCCAGGGTGCAGAGTGGAGCCTGGGGGGCCACACATGAAGGGCAGGAAAGCCTTTCCCAGTGCTAAGGCCCACGCTGACCCCGGGACCCCCACAGGACGGGCTGACCCCTGACCTCCCCACAGGACGGGCTGAGCCCTGACCTCCCCACAGGACGGGCTGAGCCCTGACCTCCCCACAGGACAGGGGTTCTGTGTTAGGGGCTGTGCTGGAACCAGGATCCTCAATAACCCTGAGCACCTCACTCTGAGGCCATGAATCTTGGCCCCTCATCTGCAAAGGGAGGAGGTGGAGACCTCAAGCTCCCTGGTCTCCAAGGTTAGGCCAGACCCAGAGCCAGGGTCAGGGTCAGGGTCAGCGTTAGGGTTAAGGGTCAGGGTCAGGGTTAGGGTTAGAGTCAGGGTCAGCACCAGGGCCAGGGTCAGGGTCAAGGTTAGAGTTAGGGTTAGGGTTTAGGGTCAGGGTCAGGGCCAGGGTCAGGGTCAGGGCCAGGGTCAGGGTCAGAGTTACTGTCAGAGTTAGGGTTAGGGTTTAGGGTCAGAGTCAAGGCCTGGGTCAGGGTCAGGGTTAGGGTTAGAGTTAGGGTTTAGGGTCAGGGTCAGGGTTAGGGTTAGAAGGAACGTACTTCTTGAAGAATCGTGTTTTCAGTTCCAGAGAATAGATGGTGAACCGTTTCAGGGGAATTTTATCCAGAGTAACAGGTCCGATCAATCCTGCACTGGGAGACAGCAGAGGTAAGACGGCCAGGACACTCTCCGGGGTCCAAGCACAGACTCACAGTCCGGAGTCATCAGTGACCAGGGCTCAGCCCGGGGGGCACGGACTGGTCTGACCTGCGTGACTGAGGGTCTCCAAGCCACCGGAAAGCTTCCCACCCAGGCCCTGAACTTCCCCTGGCATTCGCCAGAGGGGCAGGGTCCCGCTGCAGAGAGCCAGGACAGCCCCGCCCAGCAGTGGGAGTTTGCAGGACGGAGGGCAGGGACGGGAGCCGCTGGTCCCCACACCCAGGGGTCCGCCTCTTCGGGGGCTCAGTCTTTCCCCAACCCTACCCTCAACCCTAGGGTCCAAGTCATGAGGCAGGGAGGACACGGCTGCTACCAGAGCCCACCTTTCAGCTGATTTTGAATTTTCCATGAAAAATTGACTCGTCCTTGATTCTCCACCAGGATCCTCAGGAGCTGACATTCCTGCTTGGGACAGACCAGCTCATGGGGATACATGGCCACGGAAGGCTTTCCTCTGGAGCCCAGTCTTCTCAGAGTCCCAGAGGGAAGACAAGCGAAGGGGAGAAGCCGAGGGCCCCCAAGGACCCTGAGTGTTCCGCTCCAAGGGTCCTGCCTGGCCTGCCCTCACAGAGGCTTGGGGCTCAGCGGCAGTGTGAGAGCACCGGCCAGGGGCTTGGTAGGAAGCATCCACCCTCACCCAAGTGCCGAAGCTGAAGCCCAGGACACATTAGGGCCAGGGGCATGCACACAGGCTCCCAGCCTGAGCCCTTCTGCCAGGACCTTGAGGGGCCCATCGCCCCACTGCAGATGGGGAGGTGGGAGGGTCTGCCGCTGGAGGCCAGGGTCTAGGGCAACGGCTTGACTTTCGAATTACATACCACGATTGGAGGAATGTCTATGTCCCGATGAATATCGGTAAGAATCCCTAAACTAGTCTCATTCAAAAACACCTGCAAAAGAAGGGCTGGCATCGGACGGACAGGCCCACCCAGAGGAAGGGGGCAGGGAGGTGGGGCTTGGGGCAGTCTCCAGGAAGGGAGCCACCAGCCTGCTGTCCACGGGCGGCCAGAAGCGGAGGCCCCAGTAGACTCACAGCGCGACAGGTAAGTGGGCCTTTTCCACGCCAATCCAGCCTCACACACAGAGGTGCTTAAAAGCATATCAAACAGCAAAGGGGCCCACAGCAGCCCCCACGGTGGCGCTTGGCTGATGTCCTGCCTGCAGCCAGACGCCCAGCCCACCTGAGCCTCATCGTGTGCGTTGGCATGGAGCCGGCCCCCGGAGCAGACGGTCATCTCATAGAGGGCGAACCCGAAGGACTGGCCATTGCCATTGTTGATGGGCAGGTTCTCCATGTTGATCGGAACGTTAGAGGTGACTGGCTGAGGGGTGGGCAGGGAGCCAGGGTGAGAACCAGGCCCTTCTCATTAAGACCCTGGGCAAGCTTGGCTACGCCTCCTAATGGTCCCCGAGAGCCCTTTGATGAGACGCCGTGTGACGACAGCTGTGCCCTAGTGTCCACGGACCAGGAGCCTGGGGGCGGGCAGAGGGGCCCCTGCTCTAATCCTGAGAACCAGCAGCATCAACGACCGTGTCCCAGCTCGACTGCCAGGGAGCTTCGCATCCGCAGCGTGCGCGGAGGCTCAGCACAGGCGAAACCCCGTGAGCTCAAGAGGGAACATCTCCCAGGCCCGGCCCTGGGGCTCCAGGGGCTCAGACGCTGTGCTGCTCGTGTGGGGGCCTGGCTTCAGCCTCTGGTCAGGGAACCCACATGCCACAGCTCCCACATGCCACAGCTAAAGACCCCCACGCGGTGAGTAGCAAAGAGAGCCCCGAGGAAGACCTGGCACAGCCAGAGAGACGCTCGCAAAGCAAACCAACATGAATGAAAGAGCTGGCATCTTCCAAGCAAGCTCTCCCCCTCTTCTGCAGGCACACGGACGAAGGCGGTGCTGGAGAGAACGCGGAGCCCAGCTGCATGGGCTGCTGGCTCGGCCTCGCCCAGGGCGGGGCCTGCGAGCAGGGGTCTCTGCAGTCCCATTCCCCTCCAGGACCCTGCTCTTCAGTTCACACCCATTCACGGTCTTCCCAGGAGGCACCCTGGCTCTGCCCACTGCTGCAAACGTGGACAAAACGTAGGAGCACGTCCCTGCTTCCACAGAAAGCCCCGAAGGCCTCCCTGCTCCGTGGCCTCGGCCTGGCTGAGCCCCCGTGTCCCCAGCAGCCACCCCCAGTCCCCGGGGCCCAGGGTGCTCACCCCCTGCAGGTAAGGCAGGGCCTCCCACAGCGGCAGGTAGTGAGACAGCTTCAGCAAGGGGTACACCACCTTGGGAGTGGGACTCGGAACAGGGGGCAGGGGCCTGACTGCAAAGGAAACGGGCAGAGGGAAGCATCCCCTCCTTCCCCACGCCGCCCTGCCCTCCCTGGGATCTCGCAAGCGTGCCCCGGGGCCGTGGGAGATGGGGGGAAAAATCCCAGCCCAGCGGGGTTCCTCAAGCCGTGAGATGGTGGGAGACCAGATCCCCGGGGAGCTCAGAGCGGGAGGTCTCTGCCTGACGCTGCCCCTGCCTGGCTCCCTGGCATGTGGGAGGCGCCCCCCTAACGTGATCTCCACAGATACAGTTCACAGCATGACTCTCAGGAGTTCATGGGGGCATCTCCACACACAGAGCTTTGTCAACAGTCGCTCCAACTTCTAGAGGACAAACACCACTCTCTTCACATTTAGAGAAGATGCTGTCACTTAAAGGGCTTAAAAACAACACGGCTCTCAGGTGGGAAAGCCAGGGTTTGAACAAAGGCAGCCCTTGCCCTCACAAGCGCCTTTTAAGTTTCTGCCCACAGGGAACCCTTCCCTCTCCTACCCCCTCCCACAACTTCCCAAGGACAGCCAGCCCCCCAACAAAATGGCAGCTGAGTACCCAGGATGGATTCCAAGAGGCTCCGGAGCATGAAGTACTTGGCGGTGTAATCCCCAGCTTCCGTCAGCACTGCGTCGTAGTCTGCAAGACACCGGCCGCCTTCTCTGGGCTGGGCCCCCCCCCACCGCCGCCTTCGCTGGCCGGGGCCCCTGAAGGAGGTGGGAGCCTACTTCCTGGCCCAGACCGCTCTGGCCAGCCCTGCAGCCATGCCCGGATCCGAGGTTGCGGCGAGCAGGCCTGCCCTGCTCCCTTTCGCACACACTCATCTGCCCCCAGCCCGGCCGCCCAGGAGGCCTCCAGGACCCACACAGCACCACCCCAGATTCTATCGAGGAGCCTAGGTCAGGAGCCTGTGATCAGGACGGGCAGGGCAGAGTGAGAGGTCACGGTGGCCCCTCTGCGGCGAGGTCAGCCTGCTCTCTGCACCGTGTGCATCTCAGAGGGAAGGAAGACGGAGAGGAGGGAACTCTCGGTGCTCAGTGCAGATTAGGGGTCAAGAACCCCGTGATGCTTGAGGGGCCTCCTGGTAAAGCCGCAGGGCGCCAGGCTCAGGGCGGCCCCTCCCGGAGAGCACTTGCCGTAGCTCGTGGTAACACCTCTGTGCTTCTCGAAACTCGTGGCCCCGTTCATGAAGCCAAAGTTGGTCCCCCCATGGAACATGTACACGTTGAAGGAGATCCCAAATCTGAGAAATTCAGACACGCTCCTTTCAACCTCTGCAGAGGCGGGAGAGGGGAAAGAGCGGAGGCCAAGACTTCAGAGACGGCAGGGTCTCTGGGAAAGCCGCTCCTCCTGGCGCTGCCCCACAGTCAGCTCAGCCGTGTGTCCCTCAGCGTCCATGGAGATTCTAGCCAGACAGCAGGCGGACTCAGCCACAGCTACTCTAGGAAACGAGGCTTGCCTGTACCAAGTAAGCGTTAGTCACTCAGTCGTGTCCGACTCTCTGCAATCCCACGGGCTGTAGCCCCCCAGTCTCCCCTGTCCACGCAATTATCCAGGCAAGAATCCTGGAGTGGCTCGCCATTCCCTCCTCCAATACTAAGAGCCTTTCCAAAAGTCACTTCTCCCCGAGAACTTCACTCTGAGCTACATCTATTAAATAGCAGCCTGAGAGCCTCTAATCACTTCAGGATCTCATGTTCATTCAATGTTCTGAAATTATACAAATAATTTGTCTATTCTTGCGAGTGCCTGCTCGGGTGGTGCCTCTGGGGTCAGTGGCCACAGAGCTCTCGTTTGTGACCCACGGCCATCTCCACGCCAGCCCTAAAGGAGGCAGCGAGGCCAGAGGATCACCAGGTGTGGCTGAGCGCCGGCTGTGCGCCTCGCGGCCCGTCTGGCCGTGCTCAGCCCACTTGCTCTCTCAGAGCCCCAGCTCCCTCGCCTGCTGAACAGAGGTCCTCATCCCTCCCCCATCACACAGGGATGAGAATCAACGGATCGGAAGAAGCGCGCACGCTGCCCGACAGGCGCGTGGTCAGAAGCCGCTGCTCCCGGTGCCGTCTGGAGCTAGTTTTGCTTGCTTCCTGTTCTGCAGTTCAAAGCAGGCCTTTCTCAGTTTCCCACTATCTTTCGATTGTCGTCCTTATTTCCGGTACAAGGAAGCTTACTTTTGTAAATATCTTTAGTAGAAAAGCACTCGTATTAACAGCTTCCTCCAGGCACTGCTCTGGGCGGGTTACCTGGACCCGCACTTCCTCCTGACTGCAGGGCTCTGGGGGAGAGGAGGTTTCAGGGGCCGCCTCAGCGGGGCCACAGAGCTGGGCCTGAGATGCTGGCGGCTTTGGCCCCAGGATCTCCAGTCGCTCTCGCCTCCTGGCCCCTCAGCTGCAGCGGCCACTGTGACTGCCAGGAGACGCACCCCGCGCTCAGAGACCGAGGGGGACCCCCAGCAGCCGGCCCTGCCTCTTCTGTCCCCACACCTGCCTGGCCAGGGGTGGGGGCTCTTCACTGAGTGCTTACCCGACCACCTGTCCGTCCACGGAGGGGCGAGCCTCCAGGGTGCGGGGCCAGTGGCTCGGGCCCCTGCACCCACAGGCTTGGCCGCGGCCCCTCCAGAGGAGGTGCGGGTCCGAGCGCTGCCCGAGGAGCGGGGCAGGTGGGTGGCACCTTGCAGGGCAGACTCACCGTTCACACCCGTCACCCTGTGCTTGGCTCCCCAGGTATCAAACCAGCCGACCCAGAATTCCATGACCAGAATGGGCTTGCGTCTCTAGGAGCAGACCAAACCAAGGGCTAAGTCTGACGCCAGGGAGAAGGGAGGCCAGCAGATCTGGAGATGCCAAGGCAGCGTCTGAGGGGCTCCCTCTCTCCATGCGCCCCTGCTGGGCGTGGATGCTCCCTGCCCCTCTGCCCGTCTGCAACCACCCACAGCAGCGGCCCCGGTCCCCCACCGGCCCCAAAACACTCCCCACGGGTATTGAGACTGAGGGACAAAGAGAAACGCAGAGCCGGGGGTGGGGGCTAACTGCCCGTCCCAGGAAGTCAGAGCAGAATAAGCCACAGAGCAAAGCAAACGGAGCAGGTGCCCGAAGGCGGGTGCTGAGGGCGCCCCGCGCTCGCGCTCGTGTCAGGCCGGCGGGGACCCTGGCCCGCGAGGACAGGCTGAGAGCGGCGCAGACCACACGCAAACCCGGCGCCGTCAGCTCCCCTCTCAGCCGATGCCTGAGCTCTGCTCACCAGCAAGGGCAGAGCTTAACAGGTAGTGACGCCCCCAGCCTGGCCCGACGGAGACGCGCAGACCAGAGCCGCACGCACGGGCACGAACCCGGCGCCAGGGACGGCCGCAGCGTAGGCCGCACCGCAAACCGCCACAGGTGGAGAAGAACAGAGGCCACAGCGGGTGAGCTCCTGGACTCGCACAGTGTTAAGACAGAGACCGCCAACGAAAAGATACCTAGAAAATCCCCAGACACTGAAGAATTAAACGACGTGCTTCCAACGGATACACGGGGTAAAGAAACAGAGATTTAGTAGGTAAGTTCAATGAAAATTTAATGCTCTGAACATTTTAAAAAGCATCACTTGAAAATTAAAAAAAAATACAGCATTTAAAAATCGGTGGGATGGAGCAAAACCCATGTACACAGGAAAATTCATAGCGCTAAATTCTTGTGTCAGAAAAGCAGAAAGTCTCAAGTCAGTGACCTAAGCTTCAGCCAGAAACAAAAAAAGCTAGTAAGAGTAGAGCAAATTCTATCCATTAAGGAAGCGTGAGGTAGAAAGTGTTAAAGATTACAGAAGAAATAAACAGAAAACAAAGTCATAATAGGGAAAAAAGACAAAATCTGGTTCTCTGAAAATATCAACAAAAGTGATGAGCTTCAAGTCTTACTGACCAAGATTTTTTAAAAAGAAGAATGCATGAAATTGTCAATAACAGGAGCGGAAGAAGGTCATCATTACTAACAACAAGGCATTCAAAGGACTAACGGATCGTTACAAACACTCTACGGTCATGAATTCAAAGCACAGGTGAAAAAGGACAGAATAAAGACAGAAGCTACTAGAACTCCCTTAAGAAGCAGTAACCTGAACCATGCTGCATCCATTAGAAAAATTAAATTTCTAATTAAAAGCCTTCAAAAAAGAAAACTTCAAGTCCAGATGCGCTCAATGGTGAATTTTACCGAACAGTGAGTAAGACATACTAACATTTCTACACAATCTCTTCCAGAAAATAGAAGAGGAGAGCATTTTATGAGGTCAGCATGACCCTAGTTCCAAAATCGAATAAAGGCATTTCAAGAAAAGAAAGCCAAGCGTCAGCATTCCTCACGAACACAGAAGCAAAAGTCCTCAACAAAATCCGGACGAGCTGAAACCGGCAGCATAGGAAATGAGACTGCTCCACAACCAAGGGGGGTTCAGCCTGAGAACGCAAGCGTGGGCCAGCATTCGAAACGCAAGCCGCCGGTCAGTGCCAGCGAGGCGGGCAGCGGGGCCCTGAGGCCCGTGCGCGCAGGAGCCCCGCCGGCAGGAGGGACGCGGTGGCAACTGAGGCCTCAATGCATGGGCCTCAGAGCCGTCAGGCAGCACAAGAGACTGGATACTGGGGGCCCCATTTTGATGACCTGTCCAGAAAAGCCCGATGACTGCTGCCTGAGGCGGAGGGAGGGAGGGGAGCTAGCTGCAGGAGGCGGCCCTCTAGGCAGGCCGTGCTGATCATGCGCTTTCCATGGGTGGGTTCAACGGTGTATAAAACTTTCTTCAATAAAACTGCTTTTAAAGGCGCGAGAGGAAAGCAGCAGCAAGGAGGCGCTGCCCTCGGCACAGCTCCCCGCTCCTGAAGAGGCCGGAGGCGCAGCAGCCGTGAGCAAAGGGGCTAAAGCCGAGGGGGCTCCCCGGTGGCCAGCGGTCAACGCCTGGCTTCCCGATGCAGGGGGTGTGGGTGGGATCCCTGGTCAGGGAACTAGGGGCCACATGTCTCAGCCAAAAAGCCAAAACAGAAAACAGAAGCAATAATGTGACAAATTCAATAAAGACTTTAGAAATGGTCCACATCAAAACGTCTTAAAAAAAGAAGACTGTGAAGGAGGGTGTAGGCTGGGGGGAGGGTGCTGTGGGCCCAGCAGGGGCGACTGCGCCTGGAAGGGGGCGCAGGCAGGGTGGGCCTGCAGGCGCAGGAGCCTGCAGAGTTCTGGCGAAGCAGAGCTGATCCCGAGCACCGGGCCCAGCTGAGCCGGGAGAGAGGGTGCCGGCCCGGCGCCGTGTCCGTCCACGGCGCAGCTCACAGGGCCAAGGGGCAGAGCTGCCCAGCATGCCTCTGGGGAGACCTCTCGGCCACAGCCCCGCGCCAGGCACCCACGCTCACCCCGCTCTGACCCTGGGAGCCTCCTGGGAGGCACTCCCGGCACTGCTCGAGACGAGTGGCACCGGTCCGGAAGCTGGGCCCAAGGCCTGCCCTCGAGCAGCTCTGCCCAGGCCCACGGCCGCCACCTACCTGCAGCTCATACAGATGCTTGAACGAGTCCACCTTGAATGCCTTCATATTGATGCTGGCCAGCACTGCAGAGACAGGACGGGGGTGCTGCTGGGGCTCGCCACCGCTGACGTGGGTGGGGGGCGCCCTCGGAGGAAGGGGCAGCAGCAGCCCCTCCCTTTGCAGGTGGGAAGGGCCCCTATTCATGCCCTCACGTCCCTGGCACTTTGGGGACAACGTGAGGGAAGAAGGGCAGTTCACAGCAGCGCTGCTGTGTGTGGAGAAGTGGACTAGATCCAGGTCACATGACTCACGTGGACCTGGGACCCCCAGACCCGTGGTGAGCACAGTGTCACAGTCAACACGCTCCAAGGTCAGCACAGTGTCCACGGTCAGCACACAAGGTCAGCACAGAGTCCACTGCCAGCACAGCATCCACGGTCAGCACACTCCACGGTCAGCACACTCCACGGTCAGCACACAAGGTCAGCACACTCCCCGGTCACCACACTCCACGGTCAGCACAGCATCCCCGGCCAGCACAGCGTCCACGGCCAGCACAGCGTCCACGGCCAGCACAGTGTCCACAGTTAGCACACTCCCTGGTCAGCACACTCCCTGCCAGCACGCTCCCCGCCAGCAGCAACAGCGTGGGCCTCCCTCCGAGAAGGGGCCCTGGACACGTGCTGCCCTGGTCACTGCCCCTGCGGCCAGAGCCTTGGATCCTGCTCTCCACTGCTGAGTGACATCCCCTGCCACCTGCTGCCCGGGGGCTGCGTGCCCACAGTGACCGCAGCCGGGGTCCCGGCTGGCTCTGGAGGCCGGGCCCCACTCAGCACCGCCTCCTGCCACCAAACAGCTCCTGGCCAGGCGACCCTTGACTCTGAGGATCTCCAGCTCCAGCCCAGACTCTAAGCCACAGAAAAACTGGGAACGAGGGAAAGGTATGAGGAAGAGGCTCCAGGGAGACGTCAGGAGTGAGGACCCAGGAGCCTGCCTGCGGGCACGCCACCCCTGAGCCCAAGACCTCACCAGGCGACATCACGCCCGGGGCCACCCCTGACCCCGAGACCTCACCAGGCAACATCACGCCCGGGTCCACCCATGACCTCGAGTTCTCACCAGGCGACATCAAGCCCGGGTCCACCCCTGACCTCAAGACCTCACCAGGCAACGTCACGCCCGGGGCCACCCTGACCCGAGTCCTCCGCGGGGCGACGTCACACCCGGCCCGACGGCCGGGCACCTGGGGGCAGGCGTGGGTGTGCACTCGGCCCTGCTGAGGCTCCTCTGGCGGCAGCGGTCTCGCCGCAGTCTCGCCCTGAAGCGGGCGTGACTTCCTACCTCCCGGTGCACGTCCTCTCGCCACCTCCTCTGCGCTGTCAGCAGTCAGGAGCAGCCCTTCAATGCCCCTCTGCTGCAGGGCCTGTGGAGAGAGTCGGACAGGATGGAATCGCCCCCTGGTTTTCCTTGAAAGAGGGAAATACAAGGCAAGCAGGAGGCACGCATGCTGGGGATGAGGCACAGCGTCGGCGCTAGACAGGGAGGCCCGCGGCGGCACTCTGCACAGGGCCGCTCCGCAGCTGGGGCTGGAGGCTCCGGCCAGCCTGCCCTCTTCCCAGGGGTGGGCACACGGCGGGAGTGAGCCCTGGTACCTTGTGGCCGTGGCTCAAATGAAGAGGTCAGAACTGAGTCCACAAGGGAATGGGGGTTCCCACATCGGGGGAGAGACAGAGAGATGCGGAGAGAGATCCACAGATGAGACATACAGAGATGGACCGATAGGCAACAGGTGAACAACAGATGTACAGAGGGCATACAGGTAGACAGATAAACGATAGATGTATAGATAGCTGACATACAGGCAGAAAGACAACAGACACACAGACAGACGATGGACAGATGGCTGACAGCGGGAGGGGCAGACAGGAAGTGAGCGATCACTAGACAGGCGTGTAGACTTGAGAGACGACAGGGGAGCCTGGGGAAGGGGGCGACTGTGGGCCAGAGAGGTGAGCGTCGTCCTGCGTGGACTCAGGGACGCCCACCCTCCCGGGGAGGTGGGGCGGGGGATGGTCCCATTGGGAAGCCACGCGCACTCAGAAACACGCAGCAGAGAGACGCCTGGGCGGAGGAGCCCGTCTGTGAGTCCTGCGCGCACCTAGCCGGCCTGGGGCCCGCAGTCAGTCTGCGGGCGCAGTCTACAGATCGAGGAATCAGAATCTTGCTGGATGAGACGACGTGGGGGGCAGGGACGACAGCGGCTGCAGGGGCCCCCACACCGCGCCCGCCCGAGGCGGGTAGGACCCTTGGGACCCCGCCTTACACTCACGCCCTGGTTGCTTCCTGCGGGCTGGGGGTGGGCGCCTCGCCCCTGGGAAGAGCACCAGGACCTGAGACGCCCCCCAGACGGCAAAGACGGTGGAAGAGAGGGTGCCCACGTCGGGGGCCGCAGCGGCACGGTCACCGCCCCCCGCCCCACCCCCGCTCCGACAGAAGCGAGAGGCGGCAGAGAAGGAGCCGCACATTCAGCCCACAGCAGCGCCGCCCGGCCTCCCCGGCCGCCCTGGCCGCGGGCGGGTTCTCAGGGACGCCGAGCCGCGCCCGGGGTGCGCGCCCGGCCGGAGGCGGCAGCCGGCCCACCTGCAACACGTAGGGCATGTAGGCCTTGTCCTTGTAGAAAGAGCCGTACTCGT
>SJYF01003435.1:732745-745394 GCA_006410515.1 Procapra przewalskii | reverse complement strand
AAAAAAAAAGGTAAGAACATAGATTTGAACAAGACAGTTGAAAGACTGAATCTATAAATACACGGAGAGTGCAGTGGCCAGCTATGCAGAACACGCAGTTAACACGCAAACTCCAGGTGCAGCTGTAATCTCAACCAGCGCCAAAATTCCCCGTCTCTTAGTCTGTGGTCCCAAGGCAAATGCAACTAAATTAGAAGTTTATGTAGAGAAGATTAATAAATCTACAAGCTAGTTCTTTGAAAAGACTTAAAGTCTACACAAGTTTCAGGGGAAAAAAGTCCCCCAAACTCTGGATGATGTATAACTTCCAAGAAAGAATTTTTTAAGTCCCAGTCAATCTGAATGAATAAAGGAAAGGAAAAGAGAGTATAGCATAAAATAGGAAACATTTTAGAGTAGAAAGATGAAAGCTGCTCAGTGCTGGTCCACTCTGTCACCCCATGGACTACACCATCCACAGAATTCTCCAGGCCAGAATACAGGAGTGGGTAGCTGTTCCCTTCTCCAGGGGATATTCCCAAGCCAGGGATCAAACCTAGGTCTCCTGCATTGCAGATTCTTTACCAGCTGAGCCACAAGGGAAGCCCAAGAATACTGGAGTGGGTAGCCTATCCCTTCTCCAGGGGATCTTCCCGACCCAGGAATCTCCTGCACCGCAGATGGATTCTTTACCAGTTGAGCTATGAGGGAAGCCCTTTAGAAACAGGAATTAAATAATAACTATTCAAGAGAGTTATACTGTCCCTGAAACCTTTCCCACACAACCACAAAAGATAACAGTCACAGAGTTTTACAAGTGAACTTTAAGAAACATTCAACGTAAAAATACTTCTTTTGCAAAATATTTTCAGTGAATACAAAAAGAAGATAAAGTCAGCTTACAAGCGTATTGTAAGATTGATTTAGCAACTGAGCAAGACACTCAGAAATAAAATTTTAAGTCAGGTTTAGTTATCATCATAAAGGTACATCTCTGAAAGAAAACGCTAGCAATCCAATCCGGCAATCTGCATGTGGGTGCCCACAGCTGCATGTCTCTAACCAAGCAGAATTCGTCGCAGAGCTGTGGATGGGCTAAATATCAGGAAATAAACTTTTCAGTGTAAGTTACTGCTTTAACGCACTTCCCTGGGGGCTCAGACGCTAAAGCGTCTGGCTGCATTGCAGGAGACCTGGGTTTGATCCCTGGGTCGGGAAAATCCCTGGAGAAGGGCATGGCAGCCCGCTCCAGTACTCTTGCCTGGAGAAGCCCGTGGACGGAGGAGCCTGGCGGGCTGCAGTCCGCGGGGTCGCAAGAGTCGCACAGGACTGAGCGACTGTTTCTGCTGCTCTAACAGAAGAGCGGAGAAAAACCGCATCCCCCTTCGGCACATGCAGAAAGACCTCAGCAAAACTCAGTGACACTTTGGTTAAAGCATCTGCACATGAGATGAGCCAGTTACCAATTCACGGCTCCCAGCCTCCAGTCCCCGGGGCTGGTCAGGCTGGTGCTGACCAGCCCTGGCCCTCAGTGAGTGCGATGCTTAGCTCTGCCACAAGGGGGCGGTGGGGACACTCGGGTGCAAAGGGCTCCTCTCTGGGTCCAGCTGGGACCCGTCAGCGGCCCCTGCTTCATCCAGACCTCAGTGCGGTGTAAGTGTCATCCGAAACGACTAGTGGAGGCTTAACCCGGGAAGGCAAGCGGATGGAAATCTTTTGGAATGAATGTAACGAATGGAGGTACCGATGTGGACGCTGAATTCCCGCGCCCCCGGGTGTCTGCTACCACGTTTCTGCTCTTTCCCCTGTATGTGGCAAGTCCTAGATTCTCGGGACTGCCCTCACTTTTTCTTGACGTTACCAAACAAAAACTCAAAGCCTGATCATGAAAACAACAGACCTTTCGAATTGCTGGTGACATACGTCTCATCAAGAAGCAGAAAAATAACATTTAGCACTGGGGGGGCGGTGGTTAAGACTCTGGGCTTCGGGGGCAGGCAGCGGAGGGTCAGGTCTGGCCAGGGCACTAAGATCCCACATGCCGCATGGCACGGCCAAGAAAAGTTATTTTTAATTAAATAAGTAAAAATAAAGTTGAATAGCTCTTTAGGGATCGCTGACCTAAATAACCTACAATAACTCATTCAGTTAGTCCCTGTTCCAACAATTAGAAGATTTTAGGTCAAGGGTAATGACGTTTAAGAAGATAAATATAGGAAATAAATTTAGGTTACTGCCACTTTGAAGAGATAAGAAAACCAGAAACTCTGCATCATAAAATGATTAAATACCCTGTCGAGGGCACTTGGACTTGATAATGAAACCTCACAGGGAGGGGTGCCAAGCTCCAGGCAGGCAACCCGGCTGCCCAAGCCGAGTCCAGTCCTGAGGGGCCACGGGGCCTGGGGCCTGCCTGACCCTCCAGCAGGCCCTCCACGGCCACCGACGGCGATCCCCACCCCGGGCCCCTCTTCCCAGAGCGGGGAACACGGGCCCGTGCTCTGGGCTCTGAGCTCTGGGCTCTGCGCGGGTCGCTCCACGGGAGGGCCTCCCTGCTGGCCAGACCCTGGCGCCTGCTCCTGGAGCCCGCGCGTCTGTCCCGGCCACGCCCACAGACTTTCCCTCTGGGCCCACCGCCACCCATCATCGGCAGCTCCTGCCTTCCTCAGCGTCAAGACACTTGTGGAGACAGTCCTTGTGAAGGGGCCACCACAGTCCCTCTTCCAAATATGGCTTTCGCTTGGGGCGTGGTCTCTTCTCCGCCAGCCAGGCGCCTGCAGGCAGGAGCCTCCGCTCCACTGAGGGCTGCGGCAGGCCTCTGGGCAAAGCTGACCCTGGAAGCCGGCTGGCAGAGCCCTCAGGGTAGGGACAGCCCACAGCTGTCAGGACCACGCAAGACCACGAAGATGCTTAGAAATCCCACCGTCGTCGGTGCACCTTAACCACGCCACCCCCCACACACAGTCAAGTTAGACACCACGCTGGCTGAGCTGGGCTTGCATTTCTTTATGATGCCACCAGTGGGCACGTATGTGGGCCGGAACTATGACAGGCCTTTTTCTAGTATGCGATCTTAAGAGGCACACTTCCCTGGGTTGGGAAGATCCCCTGGAGAAGGAAATGGCGACGCACTCCAGGGTTCTTGCCTGGAGAATCCCATGGACAGAGGAGCCTGGTGGGGCACAGTCCACGGGGTCGCACGAGCCAGACGCGAGTGAGCGACTGAGCAGCCCACTCATTCCTCTAAGTGCTCATTTGAGACGTAAAACCCGCTGTTAACGTGCATTCAGAGGGGAAGGGATAGCTAAGGACTTGGGGAAGGTCGCTGCTGTATTTAAAATGGATAACCAACAGGGACCTGCTGAACAGCACGGGGAAATCTGCCGACTGTCACGCGGCAGCCTGGATGGGAGGAGAGTTTGGGGGAGAATGGACACACGGATATGTGTGGCCGAGTCCCTTCACCGAAACTATCACAACGTTGTTAATCAGCCATACCCCGATGCAAAATGTTTTTGGTATTTAAAAACAACAAGCCTTTACCTAGAAGTCTACGCTGAGCGTCTGTCATAAAGGGCCCGGGGCCCCCCCACTGGAAGGCTCCTGACCGAAGCCTGCCTCTTCCGTGTTCCCTGGGACCCCGCCCGCGGACGGACCACGGCACCCTAAGCACGAAGGCTGACCGTGAAGGCATGCGCGGGACCGGCATCGCAGGCTCTGGCCCGCATCCGAGGCCCCGGGCGGCGCTCACGCGCCGGGCCCCGCATCCGAGGCCCCGCGCTGCGCTCACGTGGTGACGGTGTTGAAGCCGCAGGCCCGCAGCTTGAGCAGCCGGTCTCTCCAGGAGGCCCGTGGCACTCGGAAGTAGTGTATGGAGCCCCCGAGGACGAGGAACTCGTGGCCCTCCAGCGTGAAGTAGGGGTTGCGCCCCGATCGCTCCTCAGTCTGAATCCCCCGCGAGCGGTTCTTCAGCTCGCGGGGCGTCAGGTGCGACCAGTCAAACCTGTTGGGGGCCCAGAGGAAGAGGTGGGGGCGGGCAGAGCGAGGCTTTGGGGCCCCGCCCGGAGAGAAGGCGCGGCTGCAGTTTCAGCCCAGACAGGAGAAGGGCCCCCCTGCTCAGGCAGACCTGCGCGGGTTTGGATGCAGCTTTCTGTGTTCGAATATAAAGTTATTTCTGTGTTTCGCCGGAGGAGCAAAACCCGACGAGACAAATGGCAGGAAAAGGACGCACAGGACTCTTCTCCAGGAGAGACGGGGGCTGAAAGGACAAGGAAACCGCCCGTAACCCCGGCAGGCGAGGGAGGCGCCGGAGGGACCCGGGAGCGGCCCCGGGCGGCCGGGCGGCGGCGGCGGCGGGCTCCGTGCTGAGCCGGGGCCGCCGGGGCTGCCCCGCCGCCCGCCTCATTCTGCGCAGAGGGCTGCCTGTGGACTTCGCCTCCTAGAGGCCTGCGGCCACGAACAGGGCAGGGGGCACCGGGCGGGGTCCCGGGGACGTGGAGGAGGGGACGGGGCCGCCCTTCTTCCCGGGGTGCTGGGTCGAGGCGGGCTTGGGCCGGGGCAGAAGCCGCGCTGGGGGACTGCCGCCCCGGGCAGGTCTGGGGACCCGCGAGGCCGCCCGCCCGGGCGCGGGCCCCAGGCTGACCGCGACAGACGGCGGGAGGCCTCAGAGGCTCCGGGGCGAGGACGGGGAGAGGCGAGGGGGCCTCAGGGATCCCGCGCCTGGAAGGCCCATGGGCTGCGGGGACGGGGGTCCTTCACCTGGAGCGCGGCGGGGAGCCCATCCCCGCGAGGGGAGGCGCCCAGGTCCCCGACGCCGGGTCGACGCGGAGGGACCAGCCGGTCGGACGCCTCTGCGCGCAGACGCTTCTCAGCTGCTGGAAGGAACCGGAGAGTCAGGGTCATCGCCCTGAGCTTGAGTTCCAGCAGCACCCGGGACCGAAGGGCGCGAGGAGAACCTGAGGGCGGACGTGCCCCGTGGCCCAAGGTCCACTACGGAGACCCTCAGCAAGGAGGCCGCCGGGCGCGAGGGCCCCGGACGTGCGCCCCTGGGGGAGCCATCTCCGCATCCCGTCGCAGGAGACAGGGAGAATCACGCGGCGGGGCACAGAGGGACGACGGTGGACGGAGAGCCCGTCCAGTGTCTGCGGAGGAGGCCGGGGCACCGCGGAGGCCTCGTTGCTGGGCACCAGGGGCGCCGTGGCGTCTCCTGCCGGAGGCTGCAGGCGGACGGTCAAGCCGGGTATCCGTTCTGCGGGAACTGCCTGGCGCAAGGTGGAGGCGAGGTGAGAAACAGGTCATCGAGGAGCCGGGGATCCCAGGAAGAGCACCCGAGCCATTCTCCTGGTCCCTACGCTCTGCGAGGACACGGAGGGACTTTAGGAGAATTTCCAGGTGAAATGGGGAACTTCTGGTAATTGACTGATGAAGCAGGTGCTTCAGAGAGAGGAGGGGACGGCCCTGTGCTGGCAGCCCGGGCGAGCAGTGTAGACAGTGGATGTCTCCCGAGGAGCGGCGTAGACAGTGGGGATGTCTCCCGAGACCAGAAACGCAGGTCTGGGTAGAGATTTGAACACGCTGAGCCCTGTCTGGAACACCTGGATTTAAAGTCCCGGGATGAAAATCTCTTTACAGAGACTGGAAAATCAGACAGTCCTCTGGCCTTCTCTCCCTGAAGCCCTTTGCTTTTCCTCTGCCATTGGACAGAGCAGAGCCCATGGCACCAGATCGAAATCAAGACTAGATTTTTCCGGGAGCTTGTGGGTGTTTGTTATTCTTGTCTCGCTCATCACAGGTACATGCCTGTCCCTGAGACCTGGCCTCCCTGAGAATTTTGTACGATGTCCCTCTTTCTCTCATTCTTAGGTTGGATGTGAGGCACTGCCTTCACTTTCCACTCCTTAAACACAGAAGCCCAATGTTTCATTTCTTTGAATATACCTTGTTTTATAAATCTGGTTTTACAGCCACAAAACTGTATTCTTTTTTATCAAGACTGTTAAAACTATTCTAGGGCCTGTGCCTTCCCATATACAATTTAGAAAAAGCTCTTCTATTTTTACCAAAGGCCATGCTGACATCTTGATGGGAACTGCGTTAGACTTTGCCCCTCCATAAAGAAGATTTGGCATCTTCACTGTGTTGAGTCTTCAAATCTGTGAACGTGCTGTGTTTCTGAATTCATTTCGGTCTGCTAACACTTTGGGGGGCTTCCCTCATAGCTCAGATGGTAAGGAATCCGCCCGCAATGCGGGAGACCTGGGTTCGATCCTTGGGTTGGGAAGATTCCATTATTCTGGCCTGGAGAATCCCATGGACTGTACGTATAGTCCATGGGGTCAAAAAGAGCCGGACACGACTAAGCAACTTTCACTTTTTTGATCAGAATTCTGCTTTTTCAACGCAGAGCCTATGCATAGCTTTTAGCTGTATACCTCGGGTTCCATTTTCTTCTGAGCTATTTTAAAGTCTCTCATTTACTTTTAGTGGTGCTGGGCCTCTGTTGCTGCAGACTCTCCTGTTTGCAGCGCGGGGGCTGCTGTCCGGCCGGGGCGTGCAGGCTTCTCTCTCTGCCGTGGCTCTCTTGTCGGGGCGCATGGCTCTGGGGCCTGGGGCTTCAGGACTCGGGGCTCCCAGGTACAGTTGCTTCAGGGCGTGTGGGATCTTCCCTGACCTGGGCCTGAACCCGTATCCTCTGCACTGGCAGGCGGATCCTTTAGCACTGAGCCCCCAGGGAAGCCCCTCTTTTGAGCTATTTTAAATGGCGTGGTATTTTCAAGTTCAGTCTCAGCGAGTTCATTGTTAGCATAGAGAAACGCAGCCAGGCGCCTTGTGCGGATCTGGTGTTCTGTGACCTTGGCATTCTCTGTCATTAATTCTGCACAGTTGTTTTGAAACCCAGTTCCACGGGACTTTTAAAGAAGCAGTTATGCTGGGAATTCCCTGGTTTCCCAGTGGTCAGGACCCAGTGCTCTCACTGCCGAGGGCCTGGGTACGATCCCTGGTCAGGGAACTAAGATCCCACAAGACACACGGCCAAATAATAATAATAATAATAAAATAAATAGAAGAACCTGGGATAGAGGAAGCAGAGCTAAACACTGAGGGAAAATATCTTTTAAAACAGAAAGTCATTTTATCTGAAAATACAGGGTTTTTTTTTTTTTCTTTCCAATCTCTCCAATGTCTTTTATTAATTCTTCTTATCCCATTGTGGTAGCTGGAGTTCCCAGTACTATCTTGAATAAGAGTGGTGAGAACCATCCTTACCTGTTTCCAGGTTTCGGGTAGCAAGCAGTTGTTTACCACTGAGTGTTATGCTAAGTGTGGGTGGGTTTGTACACACTGTTTATCAATTTGAAGTGGTTTCCTTATAGCCCTCTGTTATAGGACACTCTAACAGAGCAAGTCGGTGGCACTCATGGAAAATACAGCACCACTTCTGGTCGGAAACATCTGACCTTCAGAGTAAGAGGGGTAAACAGGCGTAAACAAGGGTCAACCAGGGAAGTGTGGCTGAGAACCTGCCTGCAGTCCAGGAAGACACCACACGCTTAGAACAACAAGCCCACGCTCTGGAGCCCAAGCATCCTGGAGCCCATGCTTCGCGACAAGAGAAGCCAGGGCCCCACAGCTAGGGGCAGGCGCTGCTCCTTCAACCAGAGGAAGCCTGTGGGCAGCAGCAAAGGCCCAGCACAGCCAAAAGCAAAATACAAGATGATTCTTAAAAGGCCCAGCACACCCAAAAGCGAAATACAAGATGATTCTTAAAACAAAAGTGGGGAGGGGGTAACAGCATGCCAGGTCAATGCCTGAGAGGTTTCGCTTACAAATTCGCTCACTCTGGTCCAGCTTTGCTGCCAAATAATTTTACAAGACACTTCAGGCTTTAGTGTTTTATGGGCGTAGAGATTACGGATAAGGGATTGTATGCGTGTGTTAGCTTTGTTCCTGGAAGGTTCATAGGGCTCTAGTTTCTAGAGGCCAAATAGACAAATCCTCCAATCTTGTCCCCTGAGCCAAGCAGTGGGAATAGTCAAGGATAGACTCCACGTTCAGCAGCTAAGCAGAGAAGTAAACTCGAAAGCAAGAGGAGCAATGCCCAGCGGCCCAGAGATCAAGACCCCCGGCAGACGGAAGCGCGAGGATCATGCTCAAGGGGAGGCCGCGGCCGCGGGCAGGGCCTGGGCCTCTAACGAAGGAGAGAGCCTTGGAGAAAGGGCGGAGCCCCGGGCCGGGGGTCGGAAGGGGTGATGGTCCTGGGTCGCAGCCTCTGGGGGGCCCTTGGGCCCGGGGTGGGGTGGGGGCCGGGGTCGTGGCCTCCCTGTCTCGCTGGCCCGCAGGGGATTCCTGCACTGGCTCTCTGTATTAGACAGTAAGTCCCCGACCGACGCACCTTCCAGCTTTGCGCTTTCGCAGGTGGAAACCCGCGTGTGCCCGTCCAGCCCCGTGAGTGAGTCCCCGTGTCTGGTGTGTGTTGTCCGCGCGCCCGCTACACGTGGCTGAGCTGCTGTGCTTTACTGCCCAGTGCCCTGTAGAGGGCGGTAGCACACACCCCGTGGGCCATTCGGTACTGGTGCATAGTAGCGGTTAAAGGGAACAAATTACAAGAGGGGAGCAGCCAATTTACACAACCCCCACACCCTGACCGCCCCGGGCTCCAGCCAGGGGGTCAGCGTGCGCCCCGGCCCAACCTGGCAGGACCCATGTACTCACAGGGCCCCGGGTCGGAAGCAGCTCTGCGTCCACGTACGGAGGTTCCCCGTTTGAAGAAGTGACCGTCTCAGGAAAAGCTCGGCTGGCTCTCAGCTGAGCTGAACCCACCATTCGTGCGGAGGCCGTCTGTGCTCAGCCCCCCGAGGCGAGGCTGCCGGAGCCTCCGGGCCACCCAGTCCCCCGGGTCAGGGCACTGCCAGGCCGCGGGGCTCACCAACCGTGCCAGCGCTCCCCACCTGCCTGACTGATGTGCAGGACGGTGATCCCGCCAAGAGTCAGGCGTCTGGTCTGGGACGCGTGGACGTGACGAGGAGTTCTCGTGATGGGTCACTGCCTGGGACGCCGGTGGAGGCTGCCTGGGGCTGTCTAGCCCAGACGTACTGGAGGCGGGAGCGTTTCTCAGGCCCCATCAGCCCCCTCCCACCTTCCATCCTCTGCCTTCGTTTGCTCAACGGCCTGAGACTGACGTCCCCCTGAGGCTGCACCAGCCTACCAACCCGCGTGTGTGTGTGCCAGCCGCCTCCCTGTTTTCCAGAGCAGTGAGCTCCACAGTCGCTATACTGTCATCACAAAGCACCTCCAGGGCCAACAGGGTGGCCGGGGACTGCCCAGGGCAGTCAGCGTCCAAGGCGTTCCAGGTGTCTTGGCTCTGCCGAAGCACCAGCCACGGCCTTCAGCGTCCGGTCCCGGGTGGCGGGTGAGATGCAGGTGCCAGTCCACTGGGCTGGGTAAGTGTGCCAGTCTGCGCTCTTCAGCAGGAGCAGCCTGGGGGGTCAGCCCACTGCAAAGGCTGGCGGCACAGCCACGACGCCCCAGTGGGCCCGCCCACCTCCACTCGAGCTGTTTCCCCTGTGAAGCAGGCATCTTTTCAGGTGCTGAGTCTCATAGGCAGGACCCCAGCCCAGTAATTTACTGCACGTGTGTGTGCTGAGTTGCTCAGTCGTGCCCAGCTCTTTATGACCCCACGGACCGTAGCCCTCCAGGCTGCCCTGTCCATGGGATTCTCCAGCCCAGAATACTGGAGTGGGTCACCATTTCCTTCTTCAGGGCTTCTTCCCGACCCAGGGACTGAAGTCAGGTCTCCTGCATTGGCAGGTGGGTTCTTTACCACTGAGCCACCACGGAAGCCCCAGTGATATCTTAGGCAAAGGTATTAATAATCTGAGAGTGAGGAGAAAGCCCGCAGTGTGTGAAGTGATGCTGGTCTCCGCAGCCCAGGAAAGCTCGTAGCTGGAGGCATCATTTTCATGTCATGATGGGACTCTGGGATTTCTCTCATAGCATTGAGATTTGATTACAAGAGGACCTTTATCAGGATGAGAATGCTGGATCAGATGCTCAGGACTTTCCTCACTATGAGGCAACCTGTTTTCCACCGTCTCTCAGAAAAAAGACAAAATCCTCACAGCTGAATGCACGGGGACAATGAGCAGAGGAGGGTGTGGCCACAGGGCAACAGGCCCTGAAAGTGGGAAAGTTAATCGCTGAGTCGTGTCCGACTCCTTGGGACCCCAAGGACTGTAGCCTGCCACGCTCCTCCGTCCATGGGAGTCTCCCGGAAAGAACACTGGAGTGGGTTGCCATTTCCTTCTCCAGGGGATCTTCCCGACCCAGGGATCGAACCCAGGTCTCCTGCATTGCAGGCAGGTTCTTGGCCATCTGAGCCACCAGGGAAGCCCCAACAGGCCCTGAGGTGGCCAGAAACAGCCATTCTGTGAGACCGGTCTACTCTCTTCCGGATGACTTCCAAGGCTGCTGGTTGCAGGAGTCCACTGAGAGTTGGCATCTGTCTCGCTAGCTGGCTGATAGTGGGTTTATTGTTTTTAAATGAATTAAGCAATGGGTATTTACAATCTTTTTAAAACTCCACACCTCCATGATGCTGCATGCCTATCAAAACACCCTAGATGATTCCAAGGCCGACCTGTGCCCTAGGGCCTGAGATGGTTCTCTGGTTTTGGTGCTCGCATCCGGCACGCTGGTGAGTCAAGTCCGAGTTACAGTGAAAGCGTGCGCGGCTGTGTGTCCTGTCGGCTCACGGGTGACCTGCCGCACACCTGCCGTGAAGAGCCCCTGCCTTCACAGGCAGCAGCAACAGATACTCTGCTGGCTCTGGACATGCCTGGGCCTGTGGTTGGATGTCATCCCTCCTTCCCAGAAGGTCCTAGTTGCCTCTTCCTTTCCACGGGTTTCAGGAGCAGCATAACATGAGGAAACGCCCTGCTTTGAGCTGAGGGACCCTTCGCACACGGCCGTGACGGAATCCAGACACGTCCGACTCCCAGAGGCTGGTGGTCTGCCCTGGGCCCCAGACGCGCCCGCCCCGGGTCCCCAACGAGCCTGCCCCCGGCCCTCGCTGCCCTGTGCAGAGCTGCGTCTGCTCACTCCCAGGAATAGCCATGAATGTGATTTCAGAGGGCGGTGCTCCGACGGTTGGGGGACAAACGGACCCACCAGCCGTGTCCCCAGAACGCCACGTGCTCGCAGCCCAGTTCCACGGTCTCTTTAGCGTCGGCAGGCAGCCACCCAGGGGTCCTGCTCTCCCGGGGCCGTGGGCGCGATGGGGACCGAGGCCGAGCCACCGGGGGCTTTGGGAGGCGGGGAGCCCGCGGTCACTGTGTGCACCCGCAAGGGCAGTCACGGGCCGGGGTGAGACCCGGGCCTCCCCGAAGGACAGCAGCCCTAGGCCAGCCCCCAAGCTGATGAGCGTTGTCTTGCCCCAGGCGGGCCGCAGAAACAGCGCAAGTCCACCTGCGGTCTGCGTCCAAGTAGGTAAACTTGTTTCAAAGCGGGGAGCCAGGGGAAGGGCTCCCACTGATAGAAATCAGCTGAGCTTCTCAAGTTGCATAGGGGTCTCCCTTCCCCCCGGGGCTCGTCTGGCAGGGGCGGGAGCGGGCATCCCCCTGTGAACGCGCACTGGAGACGCAGGGACCTGCTCGTGGGCCAGCAGAGGCCACATTGCCCTGCCAGGGCCCGCTGCCCAGCCTGCCCCGGAGGCCCGGAAACCAGGTCCCCTGAGATTCCAGCAGCATCCATCCCCTTGCTGAGGTTTTCAGCACAATCCAGGTGGGAATGTTGGACGCCACTCCGTTCCGCTCACTGCAGAACTCGTTGAGTTCTGAGTCCGAGTTCTGAGTCGTGGCTGAGGGGTGGGCACCCTGTGCCCCCCAGGTTGTCAGGGGGGCCTGACGCCAATGGCGGTGTCCACGCCGGCTGTCACCCCGGGGGTGGGGTTCTCCTGGCACCCGGTGAGCAGACGCCAAGCGTGCAGCCTGACAACCTGGGGGGGCACAGAGCGCCCACCCCTCAGCCACGAGGCCGGGAGGAGGGCTGTGCGGGCTGAGGTCGTGCTCGTGGAGGGCTGGCTGGGTAGGGGGACGGCCTCGGTCCAGCAATGCCCTAGGACCTGGGAGGCGCCCGCATTCTGGGGGTGCAGCCCAGTGCCCATCTGGGCTCTCTGGGGGTCTGTGCTGCACACCTGGGGGGGGGCCCGCGGCGGGAGCAGCACGTCTGACCGTCTCTCGGGGGTCTCACGCCTGCACTTCCCGAGAGCGTGGGCGATGAGGGCAGCGCCCCCAACAGCCTGGCCCGCAGCGGGCCTTTGTGAGGACACGGAGGGTGCAGGCCGAGCGCTTGAGACCCTGACTCTGGTCGACTGGGGTGGCGAGTGTAGCCCCGACCTGGCCCGACCGCGGCCACTCGGTCCACAGCTCGGAACTCTTCAGCCCCCCGCCGCACGGTGCCCACGCACCTCGTGGGGACCCCCTTTCCACAGGGCCCGTCTGCCCTGGAATGTGCAAGCCTGCCCTGCCGGGGCACCAGGCTGCCCCACACAACTGTGGAGACGGCTCTGGTGCTCCCCACTGTGTCTCAGAGCAGGGCGTGCGCCCAGTGGACCCCGGAGCAGGAGCGGAATCCACCGGTGCTGGAAGTCAGGGGCCAGGGGAGGGGCGGAGTG
>SJYF01003435.1:699170-710643 GCA_006410515.1 Procapra przewalskii | reverse complement strand
CACTCTCCTCTTTCACTTTCATCAAGAGGCTCTTTAGTTCTTCTTCACTTTCTGCCATAAGGGTGGTGTCATCTGCATATCTGAGGTGATTGATATTTCTCCCGGCAATCTTGACTCCAGCTTGTGTTTCTTCCAGCCCAGCGTTTTTCATGATGTACTCTGCATGTAAGTTAAATAAGCAGGATGACAATATACAGCCTTGACGTACTCCTTTTCCTATTTGGAACTAGTCTGTTGTTCCATGTCCAGTTCTAACTGTTGCTTCCTGACCTGCATAAAGATAGCTCAAGAGGCAAGACAGGTGGTCTGGTATTCCCATCTCTCTCAGAATTTTCCACAGTTTATTGTGATCCACACAGTCAAAGGCTTTGGCACAGTCAATAAAGCAGAAATAGATGTTTTTCTGGAGCTGCTATTTGCCTCCCTCTAATGTCTGAGGCAATGGCACCCCACTCCAGTACTCTTGCCTGGAAAATCCCATGGATGGAGGAGCCTGGTGGGCTGCAGTCCATGGGGTCGCTAAGAGTCGGACACGACTGAGCGACTTCACTTTCACTTTTCACTTTCATGCACTGGAGAAGGAAATGGCAACCCACTCCGGTGTTCTTGCCTGGAGAATCCCAGCGACAGAGGAGCCTGGTGGGCTGCTGTCTATGGGGTGGCACAGAGTTGGACACGACTGAAGTGACTTAGCAGCAGCAATGTCTGAGGAGCTATTACAAATAGCTGTGAAAAGAAGAGAAGTGAAAAGCAAAGGAGAAAAGGAAAGATATTCCCATTTGAATGCAGAGTTCCAAAGAATAGCAAGGAGAGATAAGAAAGCCTTCCTCAGCGATCAATGCAAAGAGATAGAGGAAAACAACACAATGGGAAAGACTAGAGATCTCTTCAAGAAAATTAGAGATACCAAGGGAACAGTTCATGCAAAGATGGGCTCAATAAAGGACAGAAATAGTATGGACCTAACAGAAGCAGAAGATATTAAGAAGAGGTGGCAAGAATACACAGAAGAACCATACAAAAAAGAGCTTCACGACCCAGATAATCATGATGGTGTGATCACTCACCTATAACCAGACATCCTGGAATGAGAAGTCAAGTGGGCCTTAGGAAGCATCACTATAAACAAAGCTAGTGGAGGTGATGGAAATCCAGTAGAGCTATTTCAAATCCTGAAAGATGACACTGTGAAAGTGTTGCACTCAATATGCCAGCAAATTTGGAAAACTCAGCAGTAGCCACAGGACTGGAAATGGTCAGTTTTCATTCCAATCCCAAAGAAAGGCAATGTCAAAGAATGCTCAAACTTCCACACAATTGCACTCATCTCACACGCTAGTAAAGCAATGCTCAAAATTCCCCAAGCCAGTCTTCAGCAATACGTGAACCAGGAACTTCCAGATGTTCAAGCTGGTTTTAGAAAAGGCAGAGGAACCAGAGATCAAATTGCCAACATCCTCTGCATCATTGAAAAAGCAACAGAGTTTCAGAAAAACAGCTATTTCTGCTTTATTGACTGTGCCAAAGCCTTTGACTGTGTGGATCACAATAAACTGTGGAAAATTATGAAAGAGATGGGAATACCAGACCACCTGACCTGCCTCTTGAGAAATCTGTGTGCAGGTCAGGAAGCAGCAGTTAGAACTGGACATGGAACAACAGACTGGTTCCAGATAGGAAAAGGAGTACGTCAAGGCTATATATTGAGAAACGCTGGGCTGGATGAGGCACAGACTGGAATCAAGATTGCTGGGAGAAATATCAATAACCTTAGATATGCAGATGACTCCACCCTTATGGCAGAAAGTGAAGAGGAGCTAAGAAGCCTCTTGATGAAAGTGAAAGAGGAGAGTGAAAGAGCTGGCTTAAAGCTCAACATTCAGAAAACAAAGATCATGGCATCTGGTCCTATCACTTCATGGGAAATAGACAGGGAAACAGTGGAAACAGTGTCAGACTCTATTTTTTTTAGGCTCCAAAATCACTGCAGATGGTGACTGCAGCCATGAAATTAAAAGATGCTTACTCCTTGGAAGGAAAGTTGTGACCAACCTAGATAGCATAGTCAAAAGCAGAGACATTACTTTGCCAACAAAGGTCTGTCTGGTCAAGGCTATGGTTTTTCCAGTGGTCATGTATGGATGTGAGAGTTGGACTATAAAGAAAGCTGAGAAGCTGATGCTTTTGAGCTGTGGTGTTGGAGAAGACTCTTGAGAGTCCCTTGGACTGCAAGGAGATCCAACCAGTCTATTGTAAAGGAGATCAGTCCTGGGTGTTCATTGGAAGGACTGATGTTAAAGCTGAAACTCTAGTACTTTGGCCACCTCAAGAGAAGAGTTGACTCATTGGAAAAGACTCTGATGCTGGGAGGGATTGGGGGCAGGAGTAGAAGGGGACGACAGAGAATGAGATGGCTGGATGGCATCATCGACTCAATGGACATGGGTTTGGGTGGACTCCAGGAGTTGGTGATGGACAGGGAGGCCTGGCGCGCTGCGATTCATGGGGTCGCAAAGAATGGGACACGACTGAGCAACTGAACTGAACTGAACTGACTGGCAGACAGTCTTCTTCCACAGCACAACACACAGTCTGTGTATTTCTAGCATCAAAGACAGTTATGAATACAGTGGATGGAAGATACATAGATTTGAGCAGTTACTCTTACTGTATTACGTCTCAAAACGCCTACAACCATATTCAGAAACTTCCTCTCATAAGTGAAATAGCAGGTCCCCGCGGCAGATCAGCACTGCAGGACACTCTCTGCGCCTCATGTGGGTGGGTGCACAGCAGACACTGCGGTCTGGGCTCCACCTCTGGCAGCAGCCTCCCTGCTCAAGGGCTGCCATCCGGGGGATGGAATCAGCAGAGCTTCTGGGGGGGTTCTCACAGGGAAAGCAAGCTGACTCTTGCTTCATCTGACCCTACAGAGCCAAACTCCCAGCTTGGAGCCAGAGAAACAGCAACTTAAACAGGAAACATACGTCAAATCCAGGCTTCCCCTATAGTGAAACTGGCCTTTTCTTGGTTCATGCAGGTTCCAAGGAACATGCCTGAAACAGAAAAAAAGAGAAATGTTAAAACGTTATATTTACAATTATAAATTATATAATATTCGATTATACAATATTATTTAAATGAAGACAAAATGAAATCCAGCAACCAATAGTATCACATTCACAATACCCAGAACATCCATTTAAAGTTTACTAGGTATGCCGAACTCACTCTCCAAAACAAACAAACAAAGAAATCCAGAAAAAATGATGCATAAGCCAGAAAAAAAAATTGAGCAACAGAAATAAACCCAGAAATGACATATAGGTTGAAACTGGCAAAAAAAAAAAATTAAAAAGGTATAACAAACATATACCATATCTTTAATAAGTAAATAAAAGCATGATCATAATGGAGAAAATGGAAGATATAAAAAGGATCCCAAAGGAACTTCTAAATTTTAAAAAATATATCTGAAATAAAAAATACTCCAGATGCAGTTAAGTGCAGGAAATGAAAAATATACCACTGATATAACAACAGAACAGAAACCAGAATAGAAGCCCAGGGTGTTTCAAGACAGAGCGAAAGAAATCACCCAAACTGGAAAACAGGGAAAATACTAAAAGTTAAAATGAACAAAGCATCAGTAATATGTGGGATCTTATCAAGAACCCCAAGTCCCAGGGGAAGAGGGGAGATTAAAATTACTAGAAGAAATAGGAAGTTTCACCAAATTTTGGTAAATTGATGAAAACTATAAACCTACAGTCCCAAGAACTTCAGTGAACCACAAGTGGTGGTAGGGGTTTGGGGGGCGGAAATCTACACCATGATGCATCAGAAGCAGATAGCTGAAAAGCAGTGACAAAGAAAAGGTCTCAAAAGCAACCAGAGAGAGGAAAACAATTACACAAATAATTTTTTAAAAAATATAAGAAGTACAAAAGACTTGCCATCAGATAACATGTAAGTCAGAAGATAACAAAGAAACATATTTAAGGTGCTGAGAATGAAGCGCCAAACAACAAAAAAATCAGTCTAAAATGCTATACCCAGTGAAATTATCCCCCAAAATTTAAGATGAAAGAGAAATCTCCTTCAAAGAAATGAAATCTAAGATAATTCATGATCAGCGGACTTCAGGAAGACTCTCAGCAGAAAGAAATGACACCCCATAGGAACAGCCATCTGTACAAAGGAATGAAGAGTATCAAACAAAGGTCAATATATGGGTAAATAAGAAAGATGTTTTGTCACCTTAAATTTATCTCAAATGTAATTAGATGTTCAAACCAGAAAAAGAATGTATCACGAATTTCATAGTTTAAAACAATAAGGCTCGTGACACAGCATGGCACAAAGGAGGGTGAGATGCAAATATATAAGGGCAGGATTCTGTGGCAGCAGTGTGTTACTGTTAGAAAAGAGGACAAGTTAGAATTTAGTAAAGAACTTTATACAAGAACTTAGGGAACAAATCCAAGGTCCTTAAGAAAACAATTCAGCATCCCACTTTTAACTGGACCCATCATCCAGACAGAAAATCAATAAGGGAAATTGGACCCGAACTGCACGTTAGACCAGAGGAACACACGCTCGCGTGGTGCTTGATGGAATCACGCACAGTGATCGCGTGGTGCTTGATGGAATCACACACAGTGATCGTGTAGTGCTTGATGGAATCACGCACAGTGATCGTGTGGTGCTTGATGGAATCACGCACAGTGATCGTGTGGTGCTTGATGGAATTACGCACAGTGATCGCGTGGGGCTTGATGGAATCACGCACAGTGATGGTAACGAACAAGCTAAAACATGGCAGATCACGGAGGAATCCCACAGACATGAGCTTGAGCAGAAGACCAGACACAAGAGTAAAGGCTGTACAATTCCAGGTGCATAAAGTTCAAAACAGGCCAAGGCGACGGATGTGCTGCAAACACAGGCTCTGCCACTCCTCTGCTGGGGGGTCCTGCCTACAGGCGGTGGGAAAGCTTTTGAGCCCAGGCCACAGGAGCATGTCCGCGTGACTAAGCTCATGGAGCTCAGTGCTTAGATAGTAGACACATGCCAAATGTCAATAAAATGCGACTATGAAAGTGAACACAAGCCAGGCTTCAACAGTACGTGAACTGTGAACCTCCAGATGCTCAAGCTGGATTTAGAAACGCAGAGGAACCAGAGATCAAATTGCCAACAACTGCTGACTCATCAAAAAAGCAAGAGAGTTCCAGAAAAACATCTCCTCTTTGTTGACTCCGCCAAAGCCTTTGACTGTATGGATCATAACAAACTGTGGAAAGCTCTTCCAGGAGAGGCAGGAGAAGGGGACAACAGAGGACGAGGTGGCTGGATGGCATCACTGACTTGATGGACATGAGTCTGGGTGAACTCTGGGAGTTGGTGATGGACACGGAGGCCGGGCGTGCTGCAGTTCATGGGGTCGCAGAGAGTCGGACACGACTGAGCGACTGAGCTGAACATCACCAGTGAGGGTGTGCTAGGGAACTTGGACCAAACATTCCGCAACCTGTGCACCCCCCACCGCGACAGCACCTCACTGCTGAGTTTGGATTCAGGTCTCACCACCCCTCCCCCAACACCTGCCATCTCTCGGGCTGGAATCTCACCATTCTAGCTCTGCGGCTCCAGCTCACCAACCATAGATTCTGAGATATCTCATCTATCTCATCACTGTGTGAGCCGGCTGTTTATCTCACACACACACACTCACCCACCCGCTCGCTCTGCTTCTCTGAAAAGGCTCCTAACACAGTTGATGACATTCATTCAGAGCAGATGGCCAGGGCTGAAGCCAGCTGCTGGAGCCGGGGTTGGCAGCAACCCTCAATCTGTAGGTGACGGCTCGCCGGAGGCTCTGCATCAGTGAGCTTGAGAATCAAAACCTGCAGAAGCCCCAGGGCTCTCGCTGTGAAGGTCTAAAACAAATCCCTTTCGCTTCCCACGGGGTTAGGGGAGAGTGGGCATTTTAAAGCATGTCCAGGCTCTTCTCTCCTTGACAAACACCCGCCCTCAGCCAAGAGTACCATTGCCAGAGCTTCCGGGGACATTCCCCAGACAACCGCAGGGAGGAAGAGAAGCAGGCAGAGCCAGCCTTACGCGGTCAGCTCCCAGCAGAGACCCACCGAGGCCGACAGCACTCGGCCTCCGCCCCCCCCTCGCAGCGCGTCTGTCTACAGGCTCCCATAGACAGAAGGGGTTACAGCCAGAGGCACCCTAGGCCTCAACCCCTGCTTAGGGGGAATCCCCAGGAAAGCCAAAGGTGGCGGGGAGGACAGCAGCAAGGACGCAAGAGGGGAAGTTCTGAAACCAGTCACAGCAGCAGCCCCGCACGCCAGACAGACGGAGCAGCTCACACACAAGCCTGCTGTGCCAGGCCCTCTCGCCGCGCCAGCTTGCCCGGCTTTCGACAGAAAGCTGTAAGGCAGGCAGAGACAAAGGCCACTGCTAAGGAGGCAGAGCAGATGAGAACCAGGCTTCGACACGGCAGACACCGTGGAATTACTAGACCGGGAATTTAAAGCAGCTCTGCCTCAGGTGCGAAAGGAGGAAGTGGACAGCGGGCAAGGTGGGCAACACGAGCAGAGACGGGAACTCTGGGAAGAAGAGGGAAGCACTGCACACAGGGGCTAGCGCCCGGACGGGCTCAGCTGCCACAGAGCCGCGGGAGGGGGCGCGAGCATGCGGCAGGGCAGAAGCACCCTCCAAACTGAACTGCAAAGAGGAAAGAACAGGGAGAGAAGGAGGGCAGCATCCAAGTCCTGTGGGGCAGCACGCATCTGACGGAAGCGCCAGAGAAGACTCAAGGGAGAAAGGAAAGAGGAAACAGTCCAAGAAGTAACTCGCCAACAGCTTCCAGGCGAAGGCCCAGGAAGCTCCGCGAACGCAGAGCAGGATAAACACATTCAGAAACCTGTGTGAAAGGGTGTCAGAAACCAGGAGTGCTGTGATGGCACAAGGAGTGGGCCACAGGGCACCGCCGAAAATGGGCTGGGCCCAAGCCCGCCTCAAAGCACGTCCTCAGAGTGGACACCGGGGCAGAGCACTTGTGAAGCTACAGCGGCATTATCCCACGGCTGAAGACCTGTTCAAGACGGAAAGAAAGAAGAAAGAAGCGTGTTGGGGGCCAGCGTGAGGAACTCCGCCCATGGCAAAGGTCATGAGGAAAGAAGCTTGGCACACACAAAGGCGTGATCAAGCCTCAGGAAACCCTGTTACTGAGCATCTACCCCCAAAACCAGAGTACTTTACGGGGAGCTCTCCCCCATAATCATTTCTCTCAGAGAAGGAGTTAACTTGCAGCTCCAAATCAACAAAAATTCCTGGGCGTGACAAGAGTGTTTCAACTTACGAACTCTGAAGGTTCTCTGGCCTGCCTGATCAGGTTCGTCCGGCCACATGTAATTGTTTACAACCCCCCAACTGTGAGAGACACGAGATGCTTTAAAACTTTCTAAATACAGACTCTTTTGAGAAGTTAGAAGATTATTAGTATAGTATTAGTGGGCTGATTAGGAATTATATTGGTGAAGGGTTTTTCATTTGTTGTGCCAATAATTACTGCTAATTCCCTGCCCTGGGTGGGACAAGGGTGTCTCAGGTCAAACCTCTCTGCTCACAGACTAGCTTGTGTGACAACCTCTCAACCATAAACAGCACAGAGAGTTTGGAGTATTAGCACAGGGCTTTTCTCGTTGAGTCAATGATTGCCGCCAGGCCTCCATATCCTTAGGCACCTGGGAATATATTAATCAATGTATTTGGAATATAGAGAAGGAAATATAGTAGTTTTTGATGTTAGCAATACTAGACTTGAGTTAATGAATTTTCTCTTTTGTTATAGACCACTGTACTTTGTTAGAAATCACTGTGTCCTTGCTATGCAAAAATGTGACTTTATTACTATCTTAAGACTAAGTAGATCTTAAGGAGAACATTGGTAAAAGGATTTTCATTTGTTGGGCTGATGTTTGCTGCTAAATCTCCATATTCCCTGCCCTTAAAATGAACATAACTAGCATATAGGAGAAATAAGTATTAACCTTTAAGCATATAGGAAAAATAAGTATTAACCTTTAAGATTAATCATGTTAAACCTTAGGTTAAGTAAATTCCTTTCCTAGTTGTAACTCATTACACCCTCACCCTATAGGAATGCAACTTTATTTGGAGGGTGGCACCAGATTTAAGAAAAAAATCACCCCTGGAAAAATAAGTTTTCTGGTTAACTGACCGGTATCAGAAAGGGCCATAAAATGTCAGCAGGCCTCATGGCCAAAAGATGACGTAAAAACCCATAAGACCTTTGTATAATTTTATATGAAGCACTTGATTGTGACAAGGGTCAAGTCTGCTGACCCCCGCGTGACTCTGTATTCATCCCTATGTATAACAAAAGGTATATAAGAAAACCTGAAAAATAAAGAAATCGGATCAGTTTCTGGAAAGCTGATTTCCCCGTGTCATTTCTTTCTTGCTCCCCGCTTTCCTGGCTGAATTCCCATGTGGTATGGGGGAACGCACCACGCCTGCTAACTCTGCCTGGGCTTCTAAGATCAGACCAGGGAGGCCTCAGTGCCTCCTCTCCTTCGGGAGAACGGAAAGAAGACGCCTGTGGCCTACGTAGGTGGCGATTAGTATTCCACGTAAACCAGTTTTTCAGCCTCTTTTTCTCCACTAATTTTCCTCCTACACTGTCCGCTTCTAATCTCCCTCTATATCTGTAATTAAATAGCTTTTTTTCCAGGATGCCTATTCTGTCCCCACCTTCAAGTTACCCTGGATCCACCAGGGCTGGACCCCGGCAGAAGCGTAGCCTGACAGCTGTAAAATGTGGCCCTTGGGAGCGAATGCTGGCTTCTCGTCCACAGGCTCCTTGCTGTGCCCAGCTGCTGCTGCTGCGAAGTCGCTTCAGTTGTGTCCGACTCTGTGTGACCCATAGACGGCAGCCCACCAGGCTCCTCTGTCCCTGGGATTCTCCAGGCAAGAACACTGGAGTGGGTTGCCATTTCCTTCTCCAATGCATGAGAGTGAAAAGTGAAAGTGAAGTCACTCAGTGGTGTCTGACTCTTAGCAACCCCATGGACTGTAGCCCACCAGGCTCCTCCGCCCATGGGATTTCCCAGGCAAGAGTGCTGGAGTGGGCGCCATTGCCTTCTCCAGAGGATCTTCCTGACCCAGGGATGGAACCCAGGTCTCCCGCATCACAGGCACATACTTTACCATCTGAGCCACAACGGAAACCCCAACATAGACGTGACTATGTGTTAAGCAGGCAGCTAGTGGGAAGCTGCTGCGTGGCACAGGGAGCTCAGCTTGGGGGCTCTGTGATGACTGAGAGGGCTGGGATGGGGGTGGGAGGGGGGCTCAAGAGGGAGGGGTAAGTGTATGCATATAGCTGTTGTACAGCAGAAACTGGCACAACATCGTAAAACAAATGCACTCTAATTTTAAAAGGGGGGAAGGAGAGAGAGGGATGAACTGGGAGTCTGGGGTTAGCAGACGCAAACTAGCACATTTAGAAAGGATGAAAATAAGGTCCTACTCTATAGCACAGGGCTTCCCTGGTGGCTCAGCTGGTGAAGAATCTGCCTGCAACACAGGAGACCCTGGCTCGATTCCTGAGTTGGGAGGATCCCCTGGAGAAGGGAGAGGCGACCCACTCCAGTGTTCTTGGGCTTCTCTTGTGGCTCAGCTGGTAAAGAATCCCCCTGCAATGCAGGAGACCTGGGTTTGATCCTTGGGTGGGGAAGATCCCCTGGAGGAGGCTGCTTGCTCCAGGATTCTGGCCTGGAGAATTCCACGGACAGTCCATGGGGTCATAAAGGGTTGGACACGACTGAGCGACTTTCACTATAGTACAGGGAACTTTACCCAGTCTCCTAGGATAAACCATAAGGAAAATGATTTTTAAATTTATGTATGTGTATAACTGAGTCAGTTTGCTGTAGAGTAGAATTAGCACAACTTTGGTGGTTCAGACAGTCAAGAATCTACCCGCAGCATGGGAGACCTGGGTTGAATCCCTGGGTGGGGAAGATCGCCTGGAAAAGGGAATGGCAACCTACTCCAGTATTCTTGCCTGGAGAATCCCATGGACAGAGCAGCCTGGCAGGTTATAGTCCATGGGGTCGCAAAGAGTCGGACATGACTGAGCGAGTAACACTTTCCACAAAAACTTTTGTAAATCAACCATACTTCAATTTTAAAAATGCATATATATATATATACGTAAAGACAGTGCAATCTTTTCTGCAAAATGCAGACACTGTGTGGCTGCTTTTATTCTGAGATAATGTTCTGCTTTGAGTGACTCAGAGCATCTTATAGTTTATGAAACAATGGTGATAATTTTTATATTTCTAAACAAGGATACTAAAACAGACAAAACTTGGCAGTCTTATTTCAACCACAAACGCTTGAAGAGTTTTCCTGGTCCCTGATATTTTTAATGGAAGTCTCACTGACTTCAGCAGTGTATTAGTTTCAGGTGCACAGCATAGTGACTCCCTGTTTGCACAGAGTGTATGAGCTCATGAAGTTTCCGTGTTGGAATCACTGCCACACAAAAGGAGCAGCACAGCGAGGAAACAGAGGGAAAGCGACGTGGCGTGTGGAAGGCTTCATGACAGTTTTGGGGAAAATGCTTTAAAACCTCATTCCCCATCACTCACCAAATTAAAATCCAAACATTTAAAATACAGGTGGTGTTTTTTTTTTCCCTAAACTTACCCTTTAAAAATCAAGTCACTGAAAAGGACACAAATAGAACTATCCAAGCAATAATGGATGGGCACTTTCTAAGCTTAGAAGGCAGAAAAGAAATCCACTGTTTGTTCTTTCCTCACTTCAGTGAGCAGAATGAGGACAATCAGGATTCTCCAGGCCTGACTCTCAGTGAGACGGGACTTTCCCTGGCACTCATCACTGGGCCAACTCCGCCCACAGGGCAGCTCTCCGAGGAGGATGGGGCCCGCTGCCTAGACCCCTGGGACCGAGGGGCGCTGGGCTGCAGCCGCCTGGGCCAGGAGACCGCGGTGTGCAGGCCAGAGCAAGCCTGCTGAGACACACGGGAGCGCACTCCGCTCACGTGGGGCCCGGGAGCCCGGCACGCCCAGCAGAGGCCAGTTCGCGGGCCGCACTCACGTGGTAACGGTGTTGAAGCCGCAGGCCTTCAGCTTCAGGAGGCTGTCCTTCCAGCGGTCCCGGGGCACGCGGAAGTAGTGGACGGTGCCCGACAGGATGAGGAAAGGCGCGCTCCCCAGTGTGAAGTTGGAGCCCCTCACCTGCAGGCCCACAAGCCGCTCGCTGACGCTCGAGGGCCTCAGGAGAGCCTGGGCCACGCTGCAGGGGCACAGGAGGCGTGTGACTCCCACAGAGGGGGGTCCGTTGCGAGGGCCTCTCCCCCAGGGCCCTGCCCTCAGACCTACCTCTCTGGGAGGCCTTGCAA
>SJYF01003435.1:659689-669714 GCA_006410515.1 Procapra przewalskii | reverse complement strand
GACCTCAGGCCTCCCCTCCCAACAGGCCCCGCTCTAACCGCGCAGACCCAGACACGGCCTCACAGGGCAGAGAGAAGTTTTCAGTCACGGGCGGCGGCGTCACGCCAGGCCGGCGACGTCACGCCAGGCCGGCGACGTCACGCCAGGCCGGCGACGTCACGCCAGGCCGGCGACGTCACGCCACGCCGGCGACGTCACGCCACGCCGGCGACGTCACGCCACGCCACGCCGGCGGCAGGAAGTGGGAGTATTCACACCGCAGACGCCGTCGAAGGCCGCACAGGAGGACTTGCTGGGTTCTGCTTTTCCTAGGGAGCTGGTTTAGCAAGAGACCCCTCGGTATGTCAGTCTCGAGCCCAGGGAGTTTTCCACCCCTAGGATGCAGCTCATGCCCTGTAACTAGCCTGCTGGCGGCCCGCGTGCCTTCTGGGGCCACGGTGTCCCCAGAGGCAGCTTCACCAGGAGGCCGGAGGAGCCCCCTTCCTCAAGGAGAGCGGGACTTAGGGGCCCCACAGACACAGACTGGCCTCCTTCCCCTCCGCTCAGGAGACCCGCGCTGTCAGAGCCTGCGGACACGGGGCCGGCTGAGCCCCCGGCCCAGGGGCCTGCAGCCCTCCCCGCACCGCCCCCTTCGGGGCGCCCTGCCTGGGAAGCGGCCCCGCCCACGGCCTTTGCTCTGAGGCCTCTGTCCAGCCCTGGCTCAGCCCCTCTCCTCTCCCTGACCCGTGCTCTCTCCTGAGCCCCCTCCTATCCCGCCCCCTTTGGGGCTTCCCGCACAGCACCTCTGCTGCCTCTGGCCCTCCCTGGGAACACCCCCCACCCTCACCTCCCCGTGAAGCCTCCCGAGGCCCCTCTGGTCAGCAGGACCGGCCCTGACATCTTGTCTTTCAGACCCCGAGTCTGAACCCTCCCACCCTGGCCGTGGGTCTCCCTGGACACTCACCTGCCGTCCAGGACACACTCCCCTGGCTGGGGCAGCTCGGGCGACCTTAACTCTGAGTTGTAAGAGAACCACAGACACATGGCCGCCACCTCCCAGACCCTTCCAGTGAAAACGTCTCCCTCCTCCCCAGGGCAGAGAAGCCGGCTCCTCACTGCCTAGAGTCCCTGAGAAGCTGCAGCGAGAAAGATATTCCCCGGTCCCAGCCCAGAAAAGGGAGTCCCTTCCTATCTGTTTGTCTTTCATTCCAAAGACCACCTTCCCACTGCCATCAAGGGGTCCCTCCCCGCTACCTGTACAAAATCTTTTGACTTCTAAATCCAAGCTAACGCAATTCCATGCTCCTTTTCTGTTTCAAGTTCTTAGCTGCAGAGGGTGCTCAGTGCACCAAGTGGAAGCATGTGCTTGTAGGAAAGATGAGTTGGGGAGAAAGCCAGCTGCTCAGGCCACTAGAGCAGCCAGATCAAAAACCTGGCCTGCAAGCTCTCTGACCTCACCCCACATGGAGCCCTCTGCTGGTGACCTGCTGGCCACACTGAGAAATTCTGGCTTCAAACACACTAACCTTGTTTCCACATCAGGCTCTTCGCAACCCCTGCTGCCTCTGCCCAGATCCCTCCTCAGGGGGCTGGCAGCCGGCTCCTGACCTGGCAGACCGCATCAAGGGACACCTTCTCTCCAGCTGTCCCTGCAGCAGCGAGCAGCTCTCCTCTGCCCGTGTCACACCCTGGCTCGCTCCTTTCCCTCAGGCTGACCCGCCCACTGCTCACAGGTGGCCCTATAGTCCAGCCTGGTGCGCTGGCCTGGCCTTCTGAACTTCCCATTTGTCAAGAGAGATGCAAAGCACAACTAATAATCAAGAAGAAAACCAAAAAGCAAAAGAAGAAAATAATGTATGCTTGAAAGTGAGAGGAAACAGAGCGTAAGGACAAAAAGAGAAAATCTGTAGAAGGTATTTATTTACAATTTTTTTCCAAGCTGGCTAGATTTCGTAATACTGCCAAAAGATACCAGAAATGCAAATATGTTGAATCAGCCAACACTAGCTTTATGAGCAGAAACACCAGACTCAGTATAACCTGGTTCTGTAATACAATGTGTCAGACTCTGTGTCAGTCCGTCTCCCAAGCCAGGTGCACACAGCACAGCGTTTACAAAGGTAAGAGGGCACGTGTCTTACAAGTGCAGGCAGGCATGAGCATAAGGCTTTGCACACCCGGTGCTGAGAGTCTGGCTTTGCTGCACGAGAGGGGTGTGGAGCCTCTCAGGCCCTGGCAGCTGCAGAGGGTCAGGATCAGGCATGGCACGGAGCAGCCTGGGGGCCTGGGGAGCCAGCAGAGGCAGTGAGAGGCAGACGTGGGGCCATCTCCTCGTGGGCTGCTCCCCGGGCCCGACTCTCAGGGCACCTGCTGGAGCCGAGGACTCACCAGGTCAGCCCACCTGAGCAGATCCCAGCCCAGGACCCGGGGCAGGGACGTAACCACAGGTCTGTGGCTCACAGCCTGGCTGTGGGATCTGTCCATCCTGGAGATGTCTTCTCGAGGCCCAGGGAAACACCCTCCTCTTAAGTTACTGAGGGACCCACGGTTACCTCCAGTGAGCTTTGCTGAGCTAAAGAAGAAAAGTGGTCCAAAAGCAATTCACTCCAGAGACCTCTAGTCTCCTGTCTCAGAATTTCTTCCTGGCTAACAAGTGGGCGGAGAGATAGGAAGTAAGAAATACAAGCCAGAAGTGGCCACAGGAGCCAGCGGAGAAATCCCTCTGTTGATGAAAGCCACTGGCAAACGCACGCCACATGATGCAGTGAGGCCCACCCCTACTCCCTGGCTGTCAAAACTCTCAATGACACGAAACCCTCACTGACGCAAAAGCCTGCAAGGCCTGCGCCAGGGCGGGCCACTTGCTGAGTTGGGGCGGGGCTCCCACCTGACGCTCCCTGCCCAACCACACTCACCTTTTTCTCCTTCTTGCCAAAGCTGAGGCCGGGGGTCCCCTTCTCCACCACTATGCAGGAGATGCCTCTGGGGCCTGGCCCTCCTGTGCGGCACATGACTACATAGATGTCAGCTTCGCCACCGCCACTGATGAAGGCCTGCGGGGTCGCAGCGGGAAGACAGCAGGTGCCCCGGTGATGGGGCAGCGGGAGGTGAGGGGCAGCGGGACGGGTTCCCAGGACGGGGCTAACTGGGCTCAGACCGGAGAGAAACAGTGACGGCGAGCACAGGGAAATGCGCCTAAGGTCCTCGCCCGACACACAGTTCACCTGCAAACACGCAGGCCAGGCCGGGCAGGCTGCGAGGGGGAGGGCTGCCACCCTGCCTGGGAGGGCCGCGGCCAGCCGGTACCTTGGAGCCATTGAGGATGTAATGGTCGTGTTGTCGCACGGCAGAGGTCACAAGGGAAGCAGCATCGCTCCCGCTCCCTAGGGCGGGAGGAAGAGGAGCTGAGGTGGGGGTGCTGGGGAGGGGAGGGAGCCCCCGCGAGGCCCCAGGTCCTGGGAGACCGACCCTAAGGACAGACGCCTTTGATCCAGGCCTGGCCGAGGCTCCGCAGGCCCGCCGGCCGCGCACACACCCACCTGGCTCGGTGAGGCAGTAGGAGGCGAACTTCTCCATGGCGCAGAGGGGCGGGCACAGCCGGTGCCGCTGCTCCTCGCTCCCGAAGCGGTCGATCATCCAGACACACATGCTGAGCACACCAGGAGGCCAGGGCAGAGCCAGAAGGGAAAGGGAGCCTGAGGGGAGGGCACGCTCGGAGGAGAGCAAAGCACAAGGGCGTGGCGGGGAGAAGCCACAGCTGAGAAGGCTCACTTTCAAGCAAAGGCCTGGATTAGCACAGAGTCCGGGAGCACAGCACCCAGGGGGACCCAGAGCCAAGGTCACCTGGGCGCTGGCCACACTCTCTCTGGTCAGGTTAACTGAGCTCCCTGAAAATCGAGCTGTCCTATGTACTCTCAGTGGAGGCTTCATCTCTGGGTGGAGAAAAAGGGAAGCGATGCCCTTCCCTAATGCAGAACTCTTGTCCAGAACCAGGGCAGCTGGCATTTGGGAGAAGGCCAGCATTCTCTAAGTAACACACGAGACGACAGATTCGAGTGCAAGAGGCAGCCGCAGGCCTCGTGTGAACTGCTGACGGTCTGGCCCCTTGGGGGCAGGCAACCTACACAGCGAAACCCTCTCCCGGCCACACAGAAGGTGCCCGCTGACCCACGCGAGCACGCGCTGCGCCTGCCGGGCCGGCACTCACTTGTGGATGCTCATGTAGGCCGTGGTGCTGGTGCAGCCCGTGGCCAAGGCTTCAAAGATGACAGAGGTGTCCAGCCGCGAGAGGCCCGCCCCTCCGACATCTGTCTGAACGTACACCCCGCCAAAGCCCAGCTGCGCTGCCTTCCGCATCGTGTCCACAGGGAACAGCTCCTGTGGAGAAAAGGGGAGGATCATCGGAGAGGGACTCATGAGCGGGCTTCTCTCCAGGGGGCGTGAGGAGGGACCCAGGAGGGGATGGAGCCTGCGACTCAGCACTGTTTTTGTCTCCCACACAGCGGCACCAGTTAAAACGCAGCCTACGTGGACTTTCTGGCACCCAAGTTTCTTTCTATCATTCCAGTACTGCCTGGGTTTGAAGAGCGCCCAAATCTTAATTTCCATCTGCGAATTAAAGCAGTGGGTCTGCAGGAGGAGGACTCGCGCCCCTTCAGGAACTCGCATCTGTGGCGAGTTTTCAGAGCAGAACACTGAGCAAGCTGCGGGCTCCCCGTCCAGCTCAACACCCGCACCTTCTGGTCCCACTCTGCCATGTGCGGCGCCATCTCCCGGGCAGCAAAGTTGAAGGCCACTTTCTGGAACTCTTTCTGCTCTTCATTTAGTCCCATGGAAGCTGTGGGCAAGGCAGCATTCACTCAGAACCGGGTCGAGGCTCAGGGGAGAGAGCAGCAGGCCAGAAACCCCGTGCAGCGTGGCGGGCGGACGACTTCAAGAGCAACCCCACATGGAGCTCCGCTGTGCGCCCTCCGTGAACCTGCACCACCCTTTGGCCCTCCCAAACACACTAGCCGACTTCTTTCACCCCGTTACTACTTATTCCATAGCTCATCTTTCTCTTTCCTCCTCGTAAAACCACATTAAAAGAATAATAAACACACACTGACCCTCATATTATGGTAACACTTTTTTTTTTCCCTTTAGGGTGCCCTACCTTTTCTGTATTGGAATCTGTGCCTGCTTGTCTATACGCATCAACAGAGTCACTTTAAAAGCTCAATCAGGAAGGGAAAACAGGTGTACTCTGGCTTACTTTCCAAACTGAGGATAAAGGTCCTGCAGCAAAGCTGTGCATTTGATAGTCACTGATAACACGGATCCTGAGTCTTCCAGCGCTGAGAACAAGGCTAAGGGCCTCCTAAATCTGTCTTTGCCAAATGCATTCAGAAATTTTGGAGTGTTTTCTTCCCCGACTATTAGTGCTTTGGGTAATTCCTTCACTTCCAGCTCTAAGCTACTTAAAAGCTAAGGAACTGACTGAGCAATACCATCAGTACAGTTTCATCAGGATAAGTTTTTCTAGAACCATAAACGTTTTGAAGGAAATGATACTACTCCAGTATCTCATGACAGGTGACACTCTTTAGGAGAAAGATCCCTGCATCAGCCTGACATACTGACCACCCAGTTCAGTGTCATTACTGTGCAGCTTTTCTCTAAACAGTTCTCCGAATGGCGTGAACACTGTTCTTTTTCTATGTACTTTTTTTTACCCTCAAACACTGCATAGAGTGGATGCAGGACAGGACTGAACTGTCAAGCACAGCAACAGGCCCATGAGCCAGTCCCCTGCCTCAGACACACATCATTTCCCCCATTTCGCAAGGTGACGGACATTCTGCTCAGGGCAGGCCGGAAGCTAAAAGCAAAGAACCTAAGCAAAGCTCCCACGAGAAGACCACAGCCTGCTGGGAATGGTGCAGAGGATGTGCAGAAGGCAGGCCCACGAATCCTGGGCGCTGCACCATAGGATGGGCAGCGACCTGCACAGGGCAAATCCCGTTTATTTCTCATTTTCTTGGTGCTGCCCCTTGCAAAGGAGCCCTGCCTCAGGTGTGCTAAGAAGCGTCAGGGAGAGTCTCTTACTGCAGGAGGCGCAGTGGTGGCTGTGAAGATGCTGAGGGCAGAGTGGAAGGTGCGGGCTCTGCGTGGCCTCCTGAGACTCCACCCTTCCTCGTTAAACGAGGTCCTGGGCGCAACAGTACAGAGCACGGGCGGCGTGGAGTCTCAGGGGACAACCCCCTTCAGCGCCCGACTGCCCCGCAGTCATCCTCTCAGAGAGCCTGGGCGAGCCCAGGCCTCGGGGGCAGCTGCCTGTGAGCCAGGAGACCTGTGTGCCCCCACCCGGAGTGCCGCTAAGATGGGAGTGGCGAGGACTGAAGGTGCCCTTACCCTCAGAAGCCCATGGCAGAAACTGTACCGGGTGATGCTCTCAGAAATATGGTTAGGGACGAACAATTCAGGGTTCCCTACTCAGGACTTGGGCCAGTTTTCACTCACGAAAGAATTCAGACCGAAGGTCTACCACAGGGCAGTGCTGGGATAGAATGTCGTAAGTGCTAAGGAAACAAACATCTGAGTATATATGGGCTACAGAACTTCAGTCTGAGCAACAGCTCAACATGTTCACAGATGTTATCATTAGTATTGACAGATTCAAACAAGTAGTTCAAGGTATAAAAGGTTTAGGTACATCTAAACTACAAGGAGATCCAACCAGTCCATCGTACAGGAAATCAGTCCTGGGTGTTCATTGGAAGGACTGATGCTGAAGCTGAAACCCCAATACTCTGGCCACCTGATGCGAAGAACTGACTCATTGGAAAAGACCCCGATGCTGTGAAAGACTGAAGGCAGGAGAAGGGGACGACAGAGGATGATATGGTTGGACTGCATCACTGACTCAATGGACTTGAGTTTGAGTAAGCTCTGGGGGTTGGTGATGGACAGGGAAGCCTGGCGTGTTGCGGTTCATGGGGCTGCAAAGAGTCGGACACGACTGAGTGACTGAACTGAACCTGCATCCAAAGTAAATTAACAGGGAACAAGTTCATACAAGCCAGACATAAAGGCACACGTCTTGCTGTCCTTCATTTCACTCTGCAGAATCTTTTTTTTAACCAATCAAAGGTCTGCAGCAACCCTGCATCGTCAAATGATTAGCCTTGTTTTTTCTTAGCAATGCAGTGGTTTAAAATCAAGGTGTGAACGTTGTTTTCTTAAACCCAGCGCTGCTGCACATGTCACAGACTATAACCTTTACCAGCTCTGGGTAAATAAACCCGTTACTGCAGTATCTGCTTCACTGCTGCTGAGTCGCTTCAGTTGTGTCTGACTCTGTGCGACCCCATAGACGACAGCCCACCAGGCTCCCCTGTCCCTGGGATTCTCCAGGCAAGAACACTGGAGTGGGTTGCCATTTCCTTCTCCAATGCATGAAAGTGAAAAGTGAAAGGGAAGTCACTGAGTCGTGTCTGACTCTTCGCGACCCCATGGACCGCAGCCCACCAGGCTCCTCTGTCCATGGGATTTTCCAGGCAAGAGTACTGGAGTGGGGCACCATCGCCAGTGAACCAATCCGACCGCGGCTCTGAGGGTGCCTGCACAGACACAGCATAGAGCCTGGAATGCCAACAAAAGCAGCTCCAAAGCTTTGGCCACCTGACGCGAAGAGCCGGCTCAGTAGAAAAGACCTTGATGCTGGGAAACCATGAGGGCGGGAGAAGGGGACGACAGAGGATCAGATGGGTGGACGGCATCGCTGACTCGACGGACACGACAGGAGCTGGCGATGGACGGAGACCTGGCGTGCTCCGGTCCATGGGGTCCCAGAGTAGGACACAACTGGACAGCAGCAGCAGGAGAGCACTGCTCGGAGTGAACAAGCAGAGAGTCACGCTTAAAAGTGAGCAGCGCACAAGAAAGCGCGGCTGCTGAGTCTAAGCGCCCCAGTGTCCAGAAAACATGAGCGAAAGAAACAGCAAAACCAGGCCACACGCAGTTTGCAGGAGCTACCGGCAGAGTTCAAGAAGCCGACACACACACACACAGAAGCAGTAAAGCTGAAGAGAACAAGACCCACACGAGAGGAGGAAAACCTTGACTGCACAGTAGTTCAGGGGCAAACAAGAGGCCGAAACTGAACACCGGTATCTCTGAGTGCATCCAAAGTCCACACCTAACCAGATCTCAACGGTTCCAAGAATCCAGGCGCTGAGAGAGCACGTGGGAAGCTGCAGCAAACTGCCACGGGCGAGCAACCAGGCGTTCAAGCTCTGGGTCTGCAACTATTAATTACACAGCTTTCAGGAGGGAAGGCTTCTCTCTCAGCCTCAGGTCCCCCACTGTAAAATGAGACGGCTGCACTAGACCCTAAGCAAGTTTCTTCATCTGTAAAATGATATATAAGGAAAATGAGAACCCTCTTAAAAATTACTTTTCACATTAAAATGCACCAAGAAACAATGAAAAACGTTTGCTGATCACTTCCATTAACTTGATATTAGAATATGCAGAATGATATACTGAAAGGACAACTTCATTTCACTAAAGTGTCTTTGAAAAAGCTGATAAAGCAATTCATTTGTGGAAGCTACACCTCTAGCCACAGGAGATATTATTTAACCTATTTGCTGCCAACCAACAAAGGTGACCCTGCTCACCAAACTCTTAAGTGCAAGGATGGGGTGGCACCCTGTGAAGGTGCTTTAAGACACTGGAGAGAGAACTGCCCTATTCCTTAGTGCCCTTGAACTCTAGATATTGAGCTGAGGCACTCAGAAGTTGCTCTATTTGCTTACAAAAGTGTCATTTACTTTAGATTTTTTAAAAGAATGATTTTAAAAGAAAAAAGTGTTTTTCTTTTTTGACAGCATCACAGGGCATGGTTACCCCCTAGTTGGCCCCCTAGTTCCCCTACTCCGTTGTGGATATGTGTCCAGTCGCGTCCAATTCTTCGCAACCCCAGACTGTACTCTGCCAGGCTTTTCTGTCTCCATGGGATTCTCCAGGCAAGAACACTGATTCCCCCTCCAGGAGACCTTCCAGACCCTGGGAAGGTCTGCTGCGCTGCAGGAGGCTCTTTACCGCCCAGCCACCAGGGAAGCCCCGCTTGGCAACTCGTGGGAATGAGCTGCTAGGAGACACTCCGCTCAGGCCTACAAGCTCTGGTAGTTTCCCACTTGCCACAAGTCACTTTTCTGCAGGAGTTTCAAAAGCTGTTTTATAACCATAGATGTTACGCAATTTACAAGCGAGTCCTGGCTCACCAGAGGTCTGTTCACCTGTCACAACCAGCAGTAGGCTTTGAGCGGCCTCGCTACCTTTAGGGCTTAAGTTTATGCTTAGTAACAGCAGTGTGCAGAGCACAGCAGCTGCAGGGAAGTTTCTGTTCTCAGGGAGCAGACAGCTTCGTGAAAGTAACCAGAGGCAGCTCTCATGGCGTGGGAAAGCCGTGCAGCACATTTTCCATTGGGGCTGCCTGGCTGCAGGGTGCAGGGTGCAGGGCATGTGGTGGGAACAAAACCAAGAATCTACACTGGTCTGCTTGCTGAGGGACCTGGCCGTGCGCTCAGGCCAGCTCTGCATGTGAAACCAGGTTAAAAGCCCGGTGCCCCAGGTCCCCAGGGAAGACGTCGGGCTGCCTCACTTTTCCAAGTCTAAAACTGGGATGATGTCCTAGGGCTTTTGGTGACAGAGTGTGCGGCTCTAGAGCACACATTCCAGCTTTCTTGCGTGTTCAGCTTGGGTTTTGTGAGTGCATTGCTATTCACCGCATGAAGTCACATGCGCAACACTCCGCTTTGTAACTGGACTTGCATCCTCTCTTTTTTCTGTCCTCACCCGTTCCATGTCAGTTGCACTGTTGGTCAGCTCATCGTTACATTAACCGTGAACCCTTGTGGCGGCCAGTGGAGTAGCTAGTCCATTCTGTGGTCTTCTGACACACTGCTTTTATGATTTCCATCATTAGCTAATTAGCTGATATTTTAAATTCTTTGACGATTTCTCTGTGGTTTCATGCTTGATTTCTTTCCGAATGTTTG
>SJYF01003435.1:591785-618695 GCA_006410515.1 Procapra przewalskii | reverse complement strand
AGCCTGATGCCGCCAGAGCTCCATCCCCAGGGCAGGCCACTGCTGTCCTGAGCCTCCGCAGGAGACACTCGGACACTCTCAGGCAGGTCTGACAGAGTCTCTTGTGGGGGTCGCCGCTCCTTTTCCTGGGTCCTGGTGCAGACAGCGTTTTGTTTGCACCCTCTTGAGCTACTCTGGCAGGTATGAGGTTTGATTCTAAATGCAGTTTCGCCCCTCCTGCCATCCTGTTAGGGCTTCTCCTTTGCCCTGGGACGTGGGGGTATCTTTCTTTGGTGAGATCCAACATTCTCCGGTCGATGGTGGTTCAGCAGCTAGTTTCAATTCTGGTGTTCTTAGAGGAGTAGATGAGTGCAAGTCTTTCTCCTCCACCTCAGAATCCAACAGTGGGTTCTCAGTGTTGTACAGATGCTTCCAAACACTACTGTATTGCTTTAATGATGGTTCTAAATTATAAGAGCTAGCCAGATGTAAAGAGCCCATGTTCCCACTTTATTTTTGATAAACTAAAATGACTTGTGTTGTTGGCATTAATTGTACATTAAAAAATTTGTATAGTTACTACATGCCAGATACTGTGCTAATAAGTACCATTGTTGGTGTTTTATCTTTTGAGAGATAATTCATAAAAGTCACTATTTAAAGTATGTTGAATCCAGTGGTTGTTGCTGCTGCTGCTAAGTCGCTTCAGTCGTGTCTGACTCTGTGTGACCCTATAGGCAGCAGCCCACCAGGCTCCCCCGTCCCTAGGATTCTCCAGGCAAGAACCCTGGAGTGGGTTGCCATTTCCTTCTCCAATGCATGAAAGTGAAAAGTGAAAGTGAAGTCGCTCAGTCGTCTCCAGTTCTTCGCGACCCCATGGACTGCAGCCCAGCAGGCTCCTCCGTCCATGGGATTCTCCAGACAGCAGCACTGGAGTGGGGGCCACTGCCTTCTCCACCAGTGGTGGTTAGTGGTTCATAAATTTGTGTAATCAGCTTCCAAAAGCTTCTCATTAACTGAGTGGGAAACTTCATCCCCACGAGCAGCCAGTTCTTGTGCTCCCTGTCTGTGGCTCCTCCTTTTCTGGACATGTCACACAAGTGGACCCTAGAACGTGTAGCCTTGTGCAGACAGCCTCTCTGCCATCTGTTTTCAAGGCTCATCCGCAGTGAGGCGTGCACTGCTGTATCGGGACTCGATTCCTTTCTATGGCTGAATATAGCCCGTTGTATGGATGGAGCACATCTTGTGTGTTCATTCGTTCTGGCAGTTCCTCAAAATGTTAGACGTAGAGTCACCACGTGACCCAGCAGTTCTACTCCTCAGTGTGCAACCCCAGGGAAGAGAAGCGTGGATCCATACACACAGCATCCACACTCGTGCACAGCACACGTGGATCCATACACACGCACACACAACATGCACAACACACGTGGATCCATACACGGTGCACACAGTATCCACACTCGTGCACAGCACACGTGAATCCATACACACACACACAGCATCCACACTCATGCACAGCACACGTGGATCCATACACACACAACATCCACACTCATACACAACACACGTGGATCCATATACAACATCCACACATGCACAGCACGTGTGAATCCATACACACACGCACACACAGCATCCACACTCACGCACAGCACGGTATGAGGATGTTTGTACAAGCATCCTTCACAGTAGCCAAAAATGGAAACAGCCCAAGTGTCTTTTGATTTTGGGGGCAAAAGTTCATATTTTCTACATCTAGACCCTTTTCGGATATGATTTGCACACCTGTTTCTCTCATTCTTTGGGTTATCTTTTCACTTTCTTGATGGTGTTCTAAGAGTTTTATAGTTTTAGTTCTTAACATTTTGGTCTTGGTTCAATTTTGAGTTAATTTTTGCTTATGATGTGAGTTAGGGATCCAGCTTTCAATGTGAATATCAAATTGTCCAACTCTTTCTGACCCATTGGACTATACAGTCCATGGAATTCTCCAGGCCAGAATACTGGAGTGGATAGCCTTTCCTTTCTCCAGGGGATCTTCCCAACCCAGGGATCGAACTCAGGTCTCCCACATTGTGGGCAGATTCTTTACCAGCTGAGCCACCAGGGAAGCCCAAGAATACTGGAATGGCTCACCTGTCCCTTTGCCAGGGGATCTTCCCGACCCACGAATGGAACCAGGGTCTCCTGCATTGCAGGCGGATTCTTTACCAGCTGAGCCACCAGGGAATGCCAGTGTGGGGTGCATTGCCACTGTGAAGATACTAAGCTTTCCAGCCCGCGAGCAGGGATGCCTGTCTATATTTAGCTCTCCTCTAATTCACTTCAGTGATGTTTTATAGTTTTCAGTGTGTGACTCTTGCTGTTTACACTTAGTCCTAAGTATTTTATTCTCTTTGACTCTGTGTATTGTAAGTGAAATTGCCTTCTTAATTTCATTTTTGATTGTTTATTAACAGTTTATACAACTAATTTTAATGATCTGTCTTGTATCCTGCAATGTTGCTAAATTAGTTACTAGCCTTAAAAGGTTTTGTGTGTGTGAGATTCCTTAAGATTTTCTGCCTATCAGGTCACGCCATCTGTGAGAAGAGTCACTGTCTTTTCCTAATCTGAATGCCTTTGCTTCTTTTTCTTGCCTATTTTCCCCAGCTGGGACTTGTAGTGGAGGTGAAGCGGGCGAAGTGGTCATCCCTGTCTTCGGTCTGTCCTTCCTGTTGAGTGTGGTGGTCGCTCTGCGTAGCTTCAGGATGGCCTTTACCATGTGAGGAAGTTGCCTGTTTCCTGGCTTGGTTGACTGTCTTTGTCGTGATGGGTGTAGGGTTGTGCGCGCCCCACGTCTTCATCTGTGGCTAGGATCGCGTGGCCTTGGCCCTCTGTCCTGTGATGGCATCACAGTGAGTGATTTTCCCGTGTCCTCGGATGAATCCCAGGCATGGAGTATAATCCCTTTTGTGTCTTGCTGGGTTAATTTGCTAATATTTTGCTGAGGATTCTTTTTTTAATTTTTTGTTTTTTGGCCACACCCTGGGGTATACGGCTCCTCAACCAGGGAACAAACCTGTGTCCCCTGCCTTGGAAGCTTGGAGTCTGCACCACTGGACCCAAGGAAGGCCCTTGCTGAGGATTTTATGTCTGTATTCACAAGAGATTTTGGTCTGTTTTCTTGAGCTATTTTGTCTTGTTTTGTTCTCAGGATAACACTGGCTTCATAGAATGAGGTGGAAAGTGATATAGGGATTCTGTTGTTTGAAAGAGTTTAGGAAGCATTGTTATTAATTTCTGTTAATTGGTGTTTTTGTTAACAGTTGACCGACTCCAGTAGAGCCATCTGGTCCTGACCCTTTGTGCATGTGTGGGAAGTGTTTTGCTTACTTTCAGTCCCTTGACTTGTTACGGTGTAGTCAGTCTTTATTTCTTCTTGAGTTAGTTTTCCTAATGTATATCTTTAATAATATTTAGATATTTAATCCAGGTTACTTAAGTGTGTTAGCATAAAACTGTTCCTAGTGTTCATAACCTTGTCCTTCCTTCATTCCTGATTTTAGCAATTAGACTCATCTGTTATTTTCCATCTAGGAAAATGTTACTTTTGTTGATCTTAAATAACCTACTTTGATTTAATTGATTTAATATGATTTAATTGTTGTTTTATTTTCTACTGTTCTTCCTTGTGCTTCAGCATTTCTCAAGTGTGGTTTGGGGTCCCTCCGCCTCCTTCAGTGGGCCCTTGAAGTTAGTACAGTTTTCATAGTAATATTAAGATATCAGTTACCTTCTACTCTCTGGTTTTCTCAGAAGTGTACTTTGGAGTTTGTAGTTTGTACACTACACAAAACTGTAGTTTGGAGTTTGCAGCAGAGGTCCCAGACAGGCCAAAGCAGATAGAAGCAGAGATGACAACCCAGCTGTCTTTTAAGTCTGACATTAAAGAGTTTGCAAAATGTAAATCAGTGCCATTCTCTTCACTACTTTTTTTATTTTTCAGTTATAAAGTATGCCGTTTATCTTAAGATGAATTATTAATTCTTTTTATAATTCTTATTTTAAGTTTCTAATTCATGTTAAAAGCTATAATCCACATTAATTTGGAAAAAAAAAGAAACCTCTTACGAGTCTTCAATAATATCTAATAATGTAAAAGGGACTCTTGATGGGAGGGTTTTAAAGCTCCTGTTATGTATTGTCTTACTTAGTCTTTAAAACACCCAGTGGTTTACATCTTCCCATTTGTAGTAAACAGAATGAAAAATCTAAATAAATTCATTCAGAATTTTAGTCTTAAGAGCCCAGTTTAAAGCCTAATTTTCAGAATTTATGCCCTTTTGAAATGTTGCTGCTCTGCCTGCTGCTACTTCTGCATTATTGTGAATAGGTAATTATTTGAATTTTCTTCTTTTTCTACATGATTTCATGCTGTGGTTTCTTATGATTTAAAACCAGCTGTCTGGCCAGTTTGGGGTTGGCACATGCTCTCATGCGTGTGTGTTGAGAGGATTGGCACATGCTCTCAGTGTGTTGAGAAGATTGGCACGTGCTCTCAGGAGTACGCTGAGAGGCTGGGGCTCTTGTGTCCTCAGCCTGTAATGACTTCTTGGCATTTCCTCAGCAGAAATGAGTTTCCTGGTGTCACTGAGGAACAGGGTCGGCGACGAGAAGACCAGCGTCAGGAAGTCTGCGGTCCAGGTGTGTTTCTCTGGACACTCTTTCCGTGCCCTTTTTAAAGCACTAACAGCCTGAAGGTGCAAGAGACTGTCTTAAAAACTGTCCTGTCAGATTCAGTACTCATGTTTCACTTCATGTCGGCTCACCTTGTCCCTGTTCAATGTGAATCACACAGACGACCTGAAGGGTCCTCTTATTGTGAGTGGCCTGCTAGATTGCTGGCTTCCTAGGAACCACAATTTTAGAGCCTTAATTTGTTTTTTTAGAGTAGGGATTCTTAACCTGGTGACCACAGATGGATTTTGATAGGGTTCACGAAACCCTTGAAATGGTTTCTGAGTACATGTTGATGTAAAATATATGTCAGATTTTTTCCAGAGAGGTCTTAAATTTCCTCACATTCTAAGGGGTGGGATGTTACTGGGAGGAGGGACGGATTTGTGATCTCAAAACTGAGAGAGTCAGGAACTTGAAGGACTGTTCTGTGTGCAGTCTGTGCTGACTGGCGCCTATGTCGCCTCCGGTGTGACCCGCATACCTTCTAGGTCCTGGTGAACCTCCTGAAGCACTGCAACATCGCAGGTCTGCAGGACGAGCTCAGCATCCTGCAGGACCGCTGCCGGGACGTCGCGGTGTCCGTCCGCAAGCAGGCCCTGCAGTCTCTCACCGAGCTGCTCCTGGTGAGGCTGGCTGCGGTGTGTCTGAGGTGCTCTTCTCCATCAGGATAACCCAGCCTAATAATGATGGCGCACCCGTTAGCAACCCTCCCAAGCCACCGTGGGCCCAGCAGTGTACAGAGAGGGATCTCTCCACCGCCTGTGCTGGGTGGCATTTCCTGTTAAATATGCATGTATCCTGCGGACTAGTGCTGGAAAACGCCAGTAGTCAGCATACACCTCACACAGAAATGTGAAGTTTAAAATCAGCTTGGTTAGGCCAGAGGCCTACGTTATTTTTTGTCCATTGAGACCTGTATAGGTGATGTTGCCAAAGGAGCAGAGCCACTAATACTGAATATATACTATATGTAGTTTACCGCTGCCAGCAGATCCGCTGATACTGCATATATACTATATGTGATTTACTTCTGCCAGCTAGCTAGTTTTTGAAGAATTTTTAAAGTTTTTTTATCTCACAGTAGAAGACTTGAAACAGTGCCTGGTTTGACTTTCTGCATTGGCATCCTTTCTGACCCTCCTTGAGAGATACTCTTTCTCTCAATCTTGAGTTATTCCAGAAAGTGCTGCTTTACTACCAGTGATAAGATAATCACTTTAAGTCTAAAGTGTCAGTACGCTCTGCTCCATAGTAACTGGAACTGGGTTTTTACTTATATTTGGAACATTGACGTTTGCCCACTGTTAGGGTTTGTGTGTAATTGTGTGGGAACTACCTAATAACACGTCCTGAAACATGGCTCACACCTCCGTGTGATCCGTGCTCACACCTTCATGATTCCTGACTTGGACTTCTCAGGCCCAGCCGCAGTGTGTGCAGATACAGAAGGCCTGGCTGGGGGGCGTGGTCCCAGCCGTGATGGACGACGAGGGCAGCGTGCAGGACAAGGCCCTGGAGTGCCTGGACCGGCTCCTGCTGCAGGGCATCCAGCACCACGGCGAGGGCTGCGACGCGGACGACGGCCAGGCGCTCGCCTGGGCGCTGCTGGCGCTGCTGGACACGGATAGCCGGAAGCTGGGGTACGCTTGTCCTGGGCGGCTGCGTGACCTTGTTGACGGGCCTTGGTTATCAGTTCCTGGGTTGATACTGGAAAATCAGCTCTCCAAATTGCTTGATATACAAAGACTCAATCTTAGTCTCTTTCTCTTGACCTAGTTCAAATCTCAGCTTTTGTGGTGACAGTTTTTGTGAAGCCTTCCTTTGCCTTTCTGATTGTTCCCCAGCTTCGAATTGATGTCTTAATATGTAGTAGAAAGCATTAGTGGATTTACTGTATTGCCATTTACTTTCCACAGTACTGGCTGTGATAGATGACTTCCTGATTAGGATGCATCAGGCTTTCTGACATTTTGTTGGACTGGTGACCGGGTCGCGCCACCGTGCTCTTCCCGCTTGATGCTTGCTGGTGTTCGCTGTGCAGGGGGCAGTGTGGTGGTGAGCTGGCACCAGCACTGATCGGTGCTGATCGGTGCTGATCTCTGCTGCAGGGAGCTAGCAGCTGGCCTTTGCTCAGGCTCCTCTGACTGTGTTCTCCTTTCCTTGTTTTCTTTACTGTGCAAGAGGTACCTCCCTGCTTGTTTATGTGTGGGTATAGAGGAATTAGCATCCAGTGGGAAGAGTAACAGGGTTAGTATAATGTTGTTGTTCAGTCACTAAGTCATGTCTGACTCTCAGCAAACACACGTATGCCAGTGCACAAGGCTTCCCTGTCCTTCACCCTCTCCCAGAGCTCACTCAAACTCATGTCCATCAAGTTGTGATGCCATCCAACCATCTCGTCTTCTGTTGTCCCCTTCTCCTCCTGCCTTCAGTATCTTCCCAGCATCAGGGTCTTTTCTAATGAGTCTGCTCTTCGCATCAGGTGGCCAAAGTATTGGAGCTTCAGCTTCAGCATCAGTCTGTCCAGTGAATATTTAGGGTTGATGTCCTTTAGGATGGACTGGTTTGCTCTCCTTGCAGTCCAAGGGACTCTCAAGAGTCTTCTCTAACAGCACAGTTCAAAAGCATCAATTCTTTGGTGCTCAGCCTTCTTTATGGCCCAACTCTCACAATCATACATGACCATGGAGAAACCATAGCTTTGACTACATGGACCTCTGTCAGCAAAATGGTTCCTTTGGTTTTTAATACACTGTCTAGGTTCGTCATAGCTTTCCTTCCAGGGAGCAAGGGTCTTTTAATCTCATGGCTGAAGTCACCATCTGCAGTGATTCTGGAGCCAAGAAAAAAAATCTCTCACTGCTACCTCTTTTCCCCCTTCTGTTTACCATGAAGTGATGGGACCAGATGCCATGATCTTAGTTTTTTGAATGTTAAATTTCAAGCCAGCTTTTTCACTGTCCTCTTTCACCTTCATCAAGAGGCTCTTCTTTAGTTCCTCTTCATCTTCTGCCATTAGAGTGGTACCATCTGGCAATCTTGATTCCAGCTTGGGATTCATTTCCCAGTATTTCGCATGATGTGCTCTGCATAGCAGTTAAATAAGCAGCCAATAAGTACGACAATACACAGCCTTGTCATACTCTTTTTCCCAGTTTTGAACCATTCATTTTTTCCATGTAAGGTTCTAAGTGTTGCATTTTGACTTGTATACATGTTTCTCACGAAGACAGGAAAGGTGGTCTGGTGTTCCCATCTCTGTAAGAATTTTCCACAGTTTGTTGTGATCCACGCAGTCAAAGGCTTTTACAGTGTCAGTGAAGCAGAAATAGATATTTTTCTGAAATTCCTAGCTTTTTTCTCTATGATCCAACAAATGCTGACAATTTGATCTCTGGTTCCTCTGCCTTTTCTAAACCCAATTTATACATGTGTAAGTTCTTGGTTCACGTACTGCTGAAGCCTGGCTTGGAGCATTTTGAGCGTTGCCTTGCGAGCGTGTGAAGTGAGCACAACTGTGCGGCAGTTTGAACATTCTGTAGTGTTGCCTTTCTCTGGGATTGTAATGAACACTGACCTTTTCCAGTCCTGTGGCCACTGCTGTTCTCCAAGCCGGCTGGCGTAGAGTGCAGCACTTCCAGAGCATCGTCTTTTAGGGTCTGAAATGCTCAGCTGGAATTCCATCTGCTTCGCTGGGTTTGTTCATAGTGATGCTTCCTAAGGCCCAGTCGACTTCACACTCCAGGATGTCTGGCTCTAGGCGAGTGACCACACCTTCGTGGTTATCCGGATCAGTAAGACCTTTTTTGTATAGTTCTTCTGTGTATTCTTGCCACCTTGTCTTAATCTGTTCTGCTTCCATTAGGTCCGTATCATTTCTGCCCTTTATTGTGCCCGTCCTTGCATGAAGTATTTCCTTTGCATCTCTAGTTTTTTGAAGAGATCTCTGGTCTCTCCCATTCTGTTTTTTCCTCTCTTTCTTGGCATTGTTCAATTAAGAAGACTTTCTTATCTCTCCTTGATATTCTCTGGAACTCTGAATTCAATTGGGTATATCTTTCCCTTTCTCCTGAGAGGGTAACAGGCAGGAAGGCCAGGGGTTTCCAAATGGAGGAAATAGGCTGCAAGTGTCAGACATTGTTTTCTCTCTCTTTTAAGCGGCAGGAGGAAACAAACTAGTGAGATATATATATATATATATATATAGTGATATATATATATATATATATTTTTTTTCCCTCTTTGTGCAAATTTAAAAAGAGGTTTCTCTTAAAATACTGTGTTGCCATAATGACACCTGGTTCCACCCGAACTTACCTTTTCTCAAACCTTGAGCCAACCAGCGCCTTTCTCTTACGGCAGTGTTTGTCTTGAGCTGTGTAATGTGCTGGCATTTACCCCAGACTCTGTCTCCAAGTTGTTTCCGCCTAATGGCTCAGAACCCACTTGACAAACCAGTATGTTATACATTGTTCCCCTAATCTATGTAAATGAAACTATTTGTATGGTAATCTGCCCTTCTACAGGATTCAGGTCAATCGTTTTATGGCCCGAGATGAATCCTCTGGTGCCGAGATTATCCCAAAATAAATTTTATGGATGAGGGACCTGGTGCCATTCTCTGAGTTTTAAGACATTCCTTTCTTTCATTAACAGACTGCTCAGTTCAGTTCTGGAGAAGGCAATGGCACCCCACTCCAGTACTCTTGCCTGGAAAACCCCATGGACGAAGGAGCCTGCTGGGCTGCAGTCCATGGGGTCGTCGCGAAGAGTCGGACACGACTGAGCGACTTCACTCACTTTCGCTTTTCACTTTCACACATTGGAGAAGGAAATGGCAACCCACCCCAGTGTTCTTGCCGGGAGAATCCCAGGGACAGGGGAGCCTGGTGGGCTGCCGTCTATGGGGTCGCACCGAATCGGACGTGACTGAAGCGACTTAGCAGCAGCAACAGTTCAGTTCAGTTAGTTCAGTCGTGTCCAACTTAGCGGGGGGTGCTCTTTCTGCCCCCTCTGATGTCTGTGTCAGAAGTCTCTCTGTCTCCTTTATACTTTGACGAAACTATCACACTAAAGCTCGGAGCGCTCAAGCCTCGTCCCTGGCCGGAAGCTAAGAGTCCCGGTGCGTGGCGTGGCTCAGCCACAGCCTTCCGCCCCCTCGCCTTCCACTTGTGCTCTTTTTGGCTCGGGGGGTAAAGAAGACCTGCAGCACGGAAGACACGGCCCATGTGGGTGTGAGCCCTGAGCCCCAAAGCAGGGCCTTGCTCGGCCTAGAAGCACCCTCCCTCTCCCTTCCGGCGGTGCTCCTCGCCTCGGAGGCGGTGCCCGCTGGCACTAGCCCGGGTGTGCCTTCTCTGCGCCGCCTCTTCACGTGATCAGGATTCTGTGGTCTCTGCGCCTTGTGGGTCTGACCGCTTCCACTCCCAGAAGCGCCAGGCCCCCTCGGGGCTGTGTGCAGCTGTAGCGCGCTCACCGTCATTGTTGTGTGTGTGCCACATTCACGAAGGGAGCCACAGTGTGCATCCTGTCAGCTGTCGGCTGATGATGGATCGTTCCCAGTCTTCTATTGTGGGGAAGACGCTGCGGCTGTCTCTGGACCTGTCTTTGGTGCGCGTCTCTGTTGCGCGTGTCCCTGGGGCAGTGCTGCTGGGCGTGCTCTGGTCCTCCCTGAAGGCGCTGCAGACAGCGCTCCAGAGTGCTGGTGCTGGGCTGAAGCGCTTCTGAGAGCGGTGGCTGCTCCCTGTCCTTGGCCTCGGTCCATCCTTCTAGTCATTTTGGTGGCCAGTGCTTGTGTTTCTTGGGGGTCTTAATTTGCACTGCCGTGGTGGCTGAGGCAGTTGAGCCCCTTCCATAGGGGGTCAGCATCTGGGTATTCACGTTGTGTGTTACCTGCCCAGATAGCGTGCCCGGTTTTTAATCAGGCTGTCTGTCGCTCTTCTGCTTGTTCACCCAAAAGCGTTCAAACGTGTAGAAGCACTGCTGTATGCGTTACAGACTCCGCTCCCCCAGCCCAGTGTTTGCCTCTTGAGTCTCTTAATGGTGTCTTTGATGAGTTCAGTTTGTTAGTGGTTTTCTTTATGGTTAATGGATTTTTTAAGGATTCTTTTCCTATCGATGTCTTGTAGATTATATAGATGTTTTCCTGGATAATTTCCTAGAAGTTTCATTTTTTTTCTTTCCCCTATATGGTTTTATCTCCTGTTCTTTCTCTGGCTCAGAGTAGCTTCTGTTGATTGTGGCGTGACTGCAGTCCTCTCTGGAGATGGAAAGGGTTGAGATGAGCTAGACTGGCCTGGTGGTGAGGGCAAGGGTCTCCAGGCAGGAGACAGCAGCGCGGAGACTGACAGGCCTGGCCCTCTAGGACCCTAAATGGCAGGGCTGCTGGGGGATTTCTGGCCCAGGAAGCAGAGCTGGGGCCAGCCAGGGCAGGGGAGTGCTGTGCGTGGAGCCCTGCTTTAAGTGCCTGCTTTCGGCACTTCTGGAGGTGGAGGGAGTCACCAGGCTAGGCTGTAGATTGGAGCAGAGAACGTGGAACACACCTTCTCAGAGTCAGCATCTGGCGTGATGAGAAGCACAGGAATCAGTGTACCGGTCAGACAGTGGACTGCAGTGTAAGGGAGAAGGGCCAGCTCTGCTCCACAGGGGTCGCCGGGGCGGGCCCCGAGGGTGCGGTGGGTGGCTCTCAGGCTGGCGGCCAGCCGTGCTTCTCAGGAAGCCCAGGGGGTATTTGCTGAGCTGCATTCTTGCGACTGCAGTGGGTTGGTACTGACTGGGTCCAGTCAGGAGGCCTTTGGAGACAGCTCATTGCTGGTGGAGGGTTGTGTGTGACCACCCTCCAGAGGAGCTGGATTTGAGCTCTTGAAACTGTTAAGTTCAGAGGACACTTCTTCCTGCAGTAAATGTCATTTAATATTCTGTGTGATTCTTGTAGATAAATTTTAAAATATTTGTCAATTCACTGTATCTTGGTTTTGGACAGCAGTCAAGTTTGAATCATGTTAGATATTTGCAGTGAAACTCCAGCTAGATTTTTTTCTAAAAGCTAATTTGCTAATGCAAACCATTTATATGCATATGCTTACTGTGTATGGGCATGTTTATTTTCTTGTAGTCACCTTCTGCACGCTTTGAGAATTGTTTTTTTCATTTAATGAAAAAGTTTTGCTAATCTGAGTATGTGTGTGTGTGTGTGTGTGTGTGTGTGTGTTCCTAGCAGAAGAAGAAATTACTTGGAGAAAGAATGTATTTGTTTTCCCACTTAAATATAAAATGTTACATTTGTCTCATGAGTCATATGTCATTCACTGCTATGGGAAAAAATAAAATAAGAAATGGTCTAAGAGTAGCAGTGACATCACACAGACACTTTAACACATCAGAAGAATTTTTTGTTTTCTTTTAGAAAAGTTTGAAACGTAGTTCTGAGTGGTTTTGACAGGTCATAGCTGAGCTCCTTTAACACCACCATATCTCACCTCTGGGATGTTCTTTTTCTCCAGCCCTTCCACTGAAAAAGGACGTTGTCTACATGTTCTGTGACTAAAACCTCATAAGCTCTGGATGTGTGTGCTATTGGCACCCTGCCACATACGGGCACACACGCGTTTTAGAGGGCCTCCTGTGTATTCTTCCTGGAGGCTCAGAGATTACAGCGTCTGCCTGCAATGCGGGAGACCTGGGTTCGATCCCTGGGTCGGGAAGATCCCCTGGAGAAGGAAATGGCACCCCACTCCAGTACTCTTGCCTGGAGAATCCCATGGAGGGAGGAGCCTGGAGGGCCGCAGTCCACGGGTCACAGAGAGTCAGACACGACTGAGTGACTCCACTCTCACTTTCACGTGCATTCTAAAACTTTATTCTTCCCTTTAAAGGTAAAAACTTTGGGGAGGAGGTGGGTTAACAGACCACATTTGGTGTCGTAGCATTTGGAAGGACACCTCGGTTGGTATCAGACGTGCTCCCGGGCGGGAACCCCTTTGTGGCTGCTGTACTGCAGGAGAGGCTGCCGCAGAAGCCCGCACCCTGGACTGAGGGGTGGTCCAGGGCTTGTGCACTCAGTGACAGTCCTGCTCTCCATCTCTTTTCCAGCTGCTATTTAAACAAGGCTTTTCATATCTGGTCCCGGAAAGAGAGATTCTCCCCCACTTTTGTAAACAATGTGCTCTCCCACACGGAAAAGGAGCACTCTGCGCCTGCCTGGATGCTGCTCGCCAAGGTGGCTGGCGCGTCGCCCGTGCTGGACTACTCCACTGTCATCGAGGCCTGGGAGAGGATGAGCAGGTTCGCACTCTTGTCACAGAGCTGCCACCAGACCCGAGGGAGTCCTGGACACAGGGCTTGTGTCTTGAGGAAGGGGGCCCTCGCATAGCTGTCTGTGTACATGGGTCTTTTCTTTAAATTCTGGTGTAAAAGCCAAGAGGGAAAATGGAATCACTGTTAAGCTTTGATTGTCCAAGTACAGGAAGCGCCGTTGCGTTCCCCAGCTTGGCTTGCAGGCCAGGCTCCCTCCTCCCTCCAGTGCTGTGATCCAGAAGAGGAGCGCCGCACTCACTCTTCCTCTGCCCTCTCCCCAGCCAGCAGAGCCCCAGTGAAGACACCCTGGGGCACATCCTGTGTGTCATCCGGCACATCGCCAAGCATCTTCCTCAGAGCACCCGGGACATGGTGGCAGGTGAGTGTCTGCCAGAGAATCGTGAAAAGGCTTGCCTGTCACTTTATTTTGAGAGTTAAAAACCTGGAGGGAATTGGCTCTTTTTAGATGTTCTCAAGAAAAAGCTGAATGGATTCTGCTGGTCGACAGTGTTGATCACCCCAGCTGTTGACACTCTACAGAGCCTGTGCCGGGCAGCTGCAGGGACGCTGGCGGAGGAGCAGGTACACCACAGGCCCGTGCGCAGCTGTCGCTCGTGCATGCAGACAGAGGGCTCTGTCCCGAGGCTGGGGGTTGCTCCTCGGCCAGCCTGGAGGGGCAGTTAGGTATTCAAGGAAGCGCCCATCTGACCAGCAGTTGACATTCCCCAAGAAGACCTTGGTGGCTAAAGACACAGCACCTTTAGGAGGTCACCTCCTTGGTTCTGGGCGCCACTATCTTCTAGGAAGTGCATCCTGGGCACTTCAGTCACTCGGTCGTGTCCGACTCTTTGCAGCCTCATGGACTGCAGCATGCCGGGCTTCCCTGTCCTTCACCAGCTCCTGGAGCTTGCTCAAGCTCATGTCCATTGAGTCAATGATGCCATCCAACCATTGATTCGCTGTGGTCCCCTCTCCTCCCACCTTCAATCTTTCCCAGTATCAGGGTCTTTTCAAATGAGTCAGCTCTTCACATAAGGTGGCCAAAGTATTGGAGTTTCAACTTCAGCATCAGTCCTTCCAATGAATAGTCAGCGTTAATTTCCTTTAGGATAGACAGGTTTGATCTGCTTGCAGTCCAGGGGACTCTCAAGAGTCTTCTCCAACATCACAGTTCAAAAGCATCAATTCTTTGGCTCTTAGCTTTCTTTATAGTCCAGCTCTCACATCCCTACATGACCACTGGAAAAACCATAGCTTTGACTAGATGGACCTTTGTGGGGCAAAGTATTGTCTCTGCTCTTTAGTATGCTGTCTAGGTTGGTCATAGCTTTTCTTCCAAGGAGCAAGAATCTTTTAATTTCATCACTGCAGTCACCATTCGCAGTGATTTTGGAGCTCAAGAGAATGAAGCCGGCTCCTGCTGCCGTTGTCCCCCTGTCTGCCTGCTGTGAAGTGATGAGCCCGGAGGCCGTGGTCTTGCTTTCCACTCTTCTCTTTCGCCTCCATCGCTTGCTACCATCAGGCTGGTGTCGTCTGCATGTCTGAGGGTGTTGGCATTTCTCCCGGCAATCTTGATTTCAGCTTGTGCTTCATCCAGCCCAGTGTTTCACATGATGTGCTCTGCATATAAATTAAATACGCTGGGTGGCAATATACAGCCTTGGCAATATACTCCTTTACCAGTTTGGAACCAGTCTGTTGTTCCATGTCCGGTTCTAACTGTTGCCTCTTGACCTGTATACAGGTTTCTCAGGAGACGGGTTAGGCAGTCTGGGAGCCCCATCTCTTAAGAGTTTTCCGCAGTTTGTTGTGATCCACACAGTCAAAGGCTTTAGCATAATCAATAAAGCATGAGTGAGTGAAGTCGCTCAGTCGTGTCCCACTCTTTGCAACCCTGTGGACTGTAGCCTACCAGTCTGCTCTGTCCATGGGATTCTCCAGGCAAGAATACTGGAGTGGGTTGCCATTTTCTTCTCTAGCAAGCATAAGTAGATGTTTTTCTGGAATTCTCTTGCTTTTTCTATGACTCAAGAGATGTTGACAATTTGGTCTCCAGCTTGAACATCTGGAAGTTCTTGGCTCACATACTGTTGAAGCCTGGCTTGGAGAATTTTGAGCATTACTTTGCCAGCGTGTCTGATGAATGCAGTTGTGCAATAGTTGGAACATTATTTAGCATTGCCTTTCTTTGGGATTGGAATGAAAGTTGACCTTTTCCAGTTCTGTGGCCACTGCTGAGTTTTCCAAATTGCTGGCATATTGAGTGCAGCACTTTCACAGCATCATCTTTTAGAATTTGAATAGCTCAGCCCGCATTCCGTCATCTCCACCAGCTTTGTTTGTAGTGGTGCTTCCTCAAGCCCACTTGGCTTTGCATCCCAGGACGTCTGACGCTGGGTGAGTGAGGACACCGTCACTGTCGTCTCGTCATTCAGATCTTTTCGGTGCGGTTCTTCTATGTGTTCTTCTAGGAGGCACGCCTGCCTTGCCCTTGGTCCCAAGATGGACTCTGCAAGGTCGTCTTCTCATCCCAGCAGGCTGGGTGCTCACAGTAACCTGGCGGCCCCTCCTGCCTCAGTTCCTCCCTCCCTCCCAGGGTCGCCTCCTGGTCGGGGCCCCAGCCAGGCCAGAAGGCTTTGGTAGACCTTTGTGCTATTTCCCCCTAATGTCTCTGGCACCAACGCCTCCTGCTGACACGCCCTCTGGAAGCTCCCTCACAGACCTGCGTCCTGTGGGAGACGGGGGATTAGTTTAGCTTCTGAGTGCTCTCCATTTCAGTATCTCTAACGATGGGTCATCTTATTACCATGTATTCAGTTTTTGTCATGAAATACACTCCTGAAAGTGAAGAAAGTGAAAGTGTTCGTTGCTCTATCATGTCCAACTCTGCAATCTCATGGACTGTAGCCCGCCAGGCTCCTTTGTCCATGGAAGTCTCTGGGGAAGAATACTGGAGTGGGCAGCCATTCCCTCTCCAGGGGGGATCGTACCCGGGTCTCCCACTTTTTAGGTAGATTCTCTATCGTCTGAGCCACCAGGTATGCCTGGATTACACTTCCAAACAGTGCTAATCATGATGAAGCAGTGTAGGACTGGGGGCTACTAATAATGATTTTAGAAGTCAAAAATTAGATAATTGCCGAAATAGAGTTGGCCAGAAAGTTTGCTCTTGTTTTTATGTAATATCTTATGGAAAAACCCAAACGAATTTTATGGCCAACCAATATATTTACATTTCCTAGAATAAAAACATTATTGCTTCATCTGAGCCACCTGCCACCTTCCTAGGCTTCCTTTTCTTGTATAAGTTTCTTTTAAAATGTCCTTCCCTCATAAGTTAACAGGTATAGTAAGACAACATAGTGTAACTTTTTTGCTTAGGGTATGAACAGGTTGAAATTTACTTAATTTAAAAAATGCCCAGCTCTCTGTGTCTGGGGTTTTCCTTACTAAACTTTTTGACACTTCTTGGTGGAAGGGGTACTTCTTTTATTTGATTTTCTAACCATTTATCTCTGATCCAAGAAAGCGTGTGAAAACCTTTTAAATAAGGAACATTCCCTAAGTAGGGAGCATGTGTGAATAGCAGAAAACAGGTAAAAACAAAATGAACAACTGATAATGAGGAAGAGCCGTAGGGAAGTGGGCGATGGGCCACAGGAAGTGTTGCTTGCTGGTGCGGAGCCAGGCCTGTGGCTCGGACCCCAGGTCCCCAACCCTGGCTGAAGGGGGGTCTGCACTGGGGTGAACCGGGCCGAGAGGACGCACTGTCTGCCCGCCATGGGCCCTGGTGCTCAGAACAGTAAGCTGGGTCCTTGTTCGTCTGTGGGGAAGGCTGGGTTCTCTTCTCACGTAGAAACGAGACTGGAAGAGTGTGGAGCTCACTGCTGTGTCAGGAGAAGGCGAGGTTTTGGCTCTGCCCCCGCAGCGTGGTGGACAGGGGACTGAGGCCCGATGCGTCCCAGAAGCTGGGGGTGATCTCCATCCAGGCCACCAGAGACATACCTCTGTCTCTTCTTTTTCTATAAATGAACATCCAGTGTTTTATGGAGAAAAATGGGTACTAAAGACACGACCACCGAGCCACAGGCTGGGCCGTGGGCGTGGCTGCTCTGCCAGTGGCCCTGAGCTGCCGGCACTGGAGCCGCAGTCAGCAGTGGGCAGTGTGAGTGGCGCCGGGGTCTGCAGCAGAGGTGTGGTCTTGCTGTCTGCACCAGTTGGGTCCGAGACCAGTGCCCCATCCTCTGTCTTCTCAGGACAGCCTTCAGAGCAGGGTGGGTGAGACCAGGTGAGCGGCAGCGAGGGGTCAGAGCAGGCTAGCTGGGGTGGCTGAGGGGCCTGGCGTGAGCAGCTGGAGGAGGAAGAAGTGTGGGGCAGCAGTCGGCCTGGCTCCATGCACACGTGACCGGAGACCCAGACGACAATCAGAGTGACTCAGGGTCATTTAGGACCGGTTTGGACCAGTAGGTGGAAATTGCAAGGAGACAGATTCTTGGCAACTGAAGAAAAAGCGTTCTGAGGTCTGCCTAAACCAGACAGACTCGCCTCTGGGCACAGCTCTGGTCAGTGGAGGTGCTCAGGGCAGAGCTGGAGGCAGGGTGGGAGCGCCTGTGGGGACAGAGCCCAAGGTGGGCGGGCAGGCGGGCTGACCGGCAGCTCACCCAGCCTCTGAAGTCTTCCTCTCACTAGCAGCCAGGGGCCTGGGGACCCAGACGGCTGGGACACAGCACGTTCGTTCCAGAAGGTCCAGGTTGTGCTGTTGGTCTGTAAAGCGCAGCAGGAGCGTGCACAGATCCTAGGCCGGGTCAGCCGTGGAAGTCTGGGTTGGGATGGTGGTTTGCCAGCAGTTTGGCAAGCTTTGAGTACCGCCTTGTGGTTGAGCTGCGGGGCGCTACCTGGGGTGATGGTCAGACTGCCCATTCCTAAGGCCCCTGCTGCGCAGTGGGGGAGGCCCACATGTTAACAGGTAATTCCGTGGTAGAGTAAGTCCTGAAACAAGTGAGTATCCCTCTGACTTTTTTTTGTTAGTGTGTAGGAGAGCGAGGGGCTTGCGTATTAGTTTTGTGCTCTGCGACTTTACTGTGCTCACTGGTGAACGCTGGTGATTTTGTGGTGGCATCTTCAGGGTTTTTACGTGAAGAATCCCGTCTTCTGTAAAGTTTCCTTCTTTTCTAATCTGGATTCCTTTTATTTATTTATTTTTTTCTCTGACTGTTGTGGCTAGGACTTCCAAAAGTATGTTGAATAATAGTGGCAGAGTGGGCACCCTTGTCTTGTTCCTGATTCTAGATGAAATGCTTTTTTTTTCTTCATTGAGAATAGTATTTTCTGTGGGTTTATCTTATCTGGCCTTTATTATATTGATGTATGTTCCATCTGTGCTTACTTTGGGGCGTCCCTTGTAGCTCAGTTGGTAAAGAATCTGCCTGCAAATGCAGGAGACCCGGGTTTGATTCCTGAGTTGGGAAGATCCCCTGGAGAAGGAAACGGCAACCCATTCCAGTATTCTGGCCTGGAGAACCCCCTGGACAGAGTAGCCTGGTGGGCTACAGTCCATGGGATCTCAAGAGGCAGACAGCACTGAGCTGCCGCTGCCATTCCTGCTTTCTGCAGAGCTTCTGTCATGAATGGGCGGCGAGTTTTGCCAGCAGCTCTCCTCGCATCTGTTGAGATGATCGTTTGGTTTTTATATTTAAATCTGTTAATATCGTGTATCACATTGTTTGTTTGAATGTATTGAAGAATTCTTGTGTCCCTGGGATAAAGTCCACTTGATCATGATATATGATCCTTTTAATGTTTTGTTGGATTGTTAGCTAGAATTTTGTTGAGGATTTTTGCATCTGTGTTCATTAGTGATACTGGCCTGTAACTTTGTCTTTTTTGTGGTCTCTTTGTCTGGCTTTGATACCGTAGAGTGAGTCTGGGAGTTCTCCTCCTCTGCAGTTTTCTGGAAGAGCTTGAGCCGGATAGGTGCTGGCCGTCTGGCCCTGGTCTTTTATTTATTGGAAGATTTTTTTATTACAGTTTTGATTTCCATGTTTGTGATTGGTCTGTTCATATTTTCTATTTCTTCCTGCTTCCATTTTGGAAGGCTCTATGTTTCCGAGAGTCTGTCAGCGTTTTTCAGACTCTCCATTTGATTGGCGTGTAGCTGCTCATGGGCGTCTCTCACGATCTTGTGTATTCTCTGTTGTCTGTCATAACCTTTCCATTTCTAATTTATTCATTTGCTGCTTCTCCCTTTTTTTCTTGATGAGCCTTGCTGTTTGTCAATGTTGTTTATCTTCTCAAAGCATCAGCTTTTAGTTTATCTTTGCTATAGTCTCCTTCATGTCTTTTTCATTTCTTTCTGCGCTGATCTTTATGATTTCTTTCTTCTACTAACTTTGGGGTTTTTTTTTTGGTTCTTTCTAGTTGCTGTAGGTGTAAGGTTAGGCTACTTGCTTGACGTCTCTCTAGTTTCTTGGGGTGGGCTTGTGCAGCTATAAACTGCCTTCCCACTCCTGCTTTTGCTGCCTCCCACAGGTTTGAGTCATTGTGTTTTAATGTCATTTGTTTCTAAGCATATTTTGATTTCCTTTTTGATTATTTTAGTGATCTGTTGGTTATTTAGAAGCATACTGTTTAACCTCCATGTGTTTGTATTTTTTAATAGTTTTTTTTTTCCCTCTGTAATTGATTTCTAATCTCATAGCATTGTCAGGAAAGATGCTTGAAATGATTTCACTTTTTAAAAATTTACCAATGTTTGATTTATGGCCCAGGGTGTGATCTGTCCTGGAGAATGTTCTGTGTGCACTTGAGAAAAAAAGTAAAATCTAGGAAGATGGTACTGATGATCCTATTTACAGGGCAGCAAAGGAGACGCAGGCATGTGGACACTGAGAAAGGGAGGGGGTGGAGGGCTTGAGAGTGCAGCGCTGGGGCGTGGAGGTTCCGTGTGTAAAATAGACAGTTGGGTGAGTTGCTCTGTGGTGCAGAGAACCCAAAGCTGGTGCTCGTGGGCGCCTGGAGGGCTGGGATGGGAAGGGAGGTGCATGGGAGGTCTAAGAGGGAGGGGACGAACGTGCGCCTGTGGCCGGTTCACGCTAATGCACGGCACAGAGTGCTGTGAAGTAAGTGTCCCCCAATTAAAAGCAAACGAGAGACGTAAGGACAGCGACTGTCTGGCAGTGTGGTGGCCTGTCACGGTGTGGAGCCGCTCGGCTCAGCCTGGGCGCTTAGCGGCATCCAGGTCACAGGGAACAGCTGAGACCTCTGCAGCCCGCTGTGTGTGGTGAGGCGCATGGGCTGGAGATGGGGCTCCTGGAAGTCACTTTGACTAACAAGAGACTCTGAAAACTTGTCTCTAATGAATACATTCCAGGAGGATAACAACTATTATTTTTAGTCTGTTTGTTTAAAGTACACTCTTTAGTACAGCAGTTAATTCACCATCTACATATGCCAGAAGAATTGCAATGTGTTTGTTATGGGAGGAGCATGGCTGTTACAGATCTCTTAGAAATTGGGCCTCTAGACCTTCCTGAGTAGATGTCTGTCCCTCTTATAGAACAGATGTAGAAAGACTTAACATATACAAAGGACTTTTATATATAAAATATGTATACATATACAAAATGTAGTATGTAGAGTGTATTAGAAAGAGCATACATAAAATGTTCTTTGTGAATTCCACTTAACCAGTTTGTATTGCCAGGTCGCTGAAAGAAAGAGCAAAGATGCAAAAACATGATGGCTAGGATTTCCGTGGCTTCCAGCTTATGCATTTGGAGGCCATAGCGTCTCTTCTGTGCGAGTTGTATGCCACAGGCAGTCTGCTGGATGCGTGGCGCCCCTCTGAGGTGACCTCTGACTTGCCACAGGAGTTACTGGCGCAGGCGTCTGGGGACGTGCTTGCCACCTGCGTGCGCCACCTTTCCGACATCATCCTGAAGGAGGACGGGCCGGGCCGGATGAGAGAAGACCTGATGGTGAGTGGCTGCTGTCTCACCGTCCTCCCCCTCCCACGCCGGCAGGGTTGTGAATGCCTCTGCGGTGTGTGTTTCCAGCACCGTGAACAGGAGAAGGGTGTTCCTAGCCTGATGCTTACTCTTCTTTTCTAGAGTTTTTTACTGCTGACTATTCATTTTCTTCTCACTTGCTACCTGGGGGAAATGATGGCAAATGCTTCTCCCAGTTGGGTTCCGTGAGATTCCTGATCCAATAGGGAGAACACAGTGTGTGTTGTAAACTCAGAAGGAACAGGTGAGAAGAGAGTAACGTGAGTGTACTCTTGCTTCTTTGGGCTTGAGTTTGATGTTTTGTAAAATTGTCTACTGTGTCTGCTGAGTGGTTTGAACATCAGGCCATAGAACAGTTCCCAGGTCACATGTGAAACAAGAAGAGATGTTTGAAAGCTGAAGAAATTCCTGCCCCAGGAGCAGGGAGATTGAGTGACATGCTCCTGCTTTAGAAATTGTGTCTTAAAGAGGTGCCTTTGAGTCTTTGGACACGGGGCCTGTTTTCTCATCCAAGTGGCTGGCTGTCAGCAGAATGTTGGTGATTCTGATTCTGGCATCTGACGCCGTCCAGTAAGGGCCTTCTGGGCTAGGCTGTCACTTGGCTGAAACTGGCCATTTTCCTCATGTTTGTTCACTTCCTGCTCCCCCTGTTCAGTTACCCCTCACACGTGAAGCTGGGGGTCGATGGCTGTGTTTGGATATTTTGGAGGAGAAGAGCCTTTGTGCTGAGACATCAGCGCTCCCAGCTCAGTGATCAGAATGACCCTAATCAATAGGAGCCCTGGTGCTTTTGGTCAGAGGCTGCAGTGTGTGGAGTGGCCCTGACCCGGGGCTTCTCTGGAGGGTCTTTCTCTGTTGATGGGTCTGGGATTCCCTACCCAGTCTAAGAAAAACGTGTAATATGACCAGGGAGTTTTCCTTAGTAAGACTTTTTTCCTGTTCAGTATGTCACCAAAATCTACCTTCAGTCAAAATACATGGAGACGTTTCCCTTATATATGTTGTTTACTTCACTCTTATTTAAGTATAATTCAAATATTCCATCCATTCACTGAGATACAGTATGTTCAGGTCTCTCTAAGCACACATATCATTATTAGCTTTCTTACTCTAAAAAGTCTTTGCTTAACATTTTACTGTTTAGTTAATATCACTCTTGTATTTTTATGATTGAATAACTGAAATACTCTTGCTTAACTCTTAAGCTGACTATCCTCAATAAAAACACAGTAATGGTGCCTTGAGGTTTTAATGAGTTTCGGGAGGAATCCTACTAGCAAGCTAACTAGGAAGGCGGTTTGCAAGTGCATTTAAAGGGTGTAGCAGGCTCTGTGCCCCTCGCCCTGCACGACCCTTCCGAGGAGGCAGAGCGCCGTCCCAGGGGACAGGGCTGTGTGTCGGAGACGATGCAAGCAGCAAAGGATTCAGTCACGTAGACGCGTGGTGATAGCGTGGTAAGCTCTGACGACATTCTTGATTTCTAGCATACTTTTATGTAGTTGTCAAACATATTTGTTGTCCACATTGACATGAAAGGTGCCTGATGTTGGAATTTAGAATTGCAACCTTCAACCTAGTGTGATTGGTAAGCGTGGGAGAAACGCAAGCATGAAGCCCTGTGACCATAAAGATACTTGGAAAAGAAAGTCATCCAGAAAAACAAGGGTGGTATCTTGTGGGTGGCGGGATTGTGAGTCAGCTGTTCTGTGTTCCCGTTTGCTTGGGAGCACCGAGGTCACCCCTGTTACCACAGTGTACCTGCTAGCCAGCACCCCTTTGACTTGCAGGAGCATCTGGAGGTAGATGATACAACTGTGTGGTCACCCTAGTTTAGGCAGTGGCTGAGTTTTTCCAATAGCTCTGTCTTGTCTCAGAGGAAAAAGACAGTCATTTAACTAGCGGGACAAAAAGAACTCCGCTGACACGGCCTTCATCCTGCTAGAGTTCGTTTTCCTCTGCCGTACTCTTACTGCAGAACCAATTCTCTTTGCAGGTGAAGTATGTTTTCACCTTAGGAGACGTCGCCCAGCTCTGTCCAACCAGAGTGGACCAGAGGACCACCCTCCTGATCCTGTCTATCCTAGCCGCGTCTCCCAGCAGAGAACCTCGTAAGGCCCTTGACGCGCCCCATGCCCGCTGCCCAGGGCCGGCCTCACCCTGAGCGGTGCAATAAGCCCACCTTCCCTCCCTCCTGCAGGGCCCCGGGCACCCCCTGGCAGCAGTGTGGCCCTGGCCTCCCAGCCCTTCTCCCAGGTCCAGGGCGTCATCATGCCCTCGGTGGTCAGAGCGCACGCCGTCATCACCCTGGGTGAGTGAGGAGCACACACAGCGCCGGGTCTCCATAAGCCAGCGGGCTGTACGTGGGGGGTGCAGCCCCGCAGGGCCCTCACCGTCAGTACACTGGGGTTCCCGTGGTGCTTTTACACTCAGTCTGTCCATCAGATTTTTAAAAAATCTCAGAACTAAAGAAGAGCAAAGTGTTCTCCAGGCCAAAAAAAAAAAAAAATGGTGCAGACACAAAACTCAGCAACATCCTTTCCTCTCCTGTCTGAACGAGAAGTGAAGGGAAGGACACAATCATGTTTACCTAGCTCAGGTTTCAAGTTCATTACTAAACGTTTTACTTACATTGATTACGTGTATAATCAGAAATAAGTATCATCAGTTACATTTTATTGGTCATTTTCCAGGTAAGTCGAAAACTGCAAAATTCATATGTTGACCTTAGAAGAAGGCATTTGTACTGCCAGAGAGGAGTATCTAGCGTGTCTGTCTCGTGTCACCCGGGGATAGGGAATATATGTATTTTGAGCGTCTTACTATTTAGTATGCGTCTGTCTGCCTTTGGCTTCTTTGTTTGTGATTGTTGATGTGATGCTCTAACTGTAACTAAAATCCCTGGCAAGATCGAGCTGCAGAAGCTGTGAGGCGGAGAGTGAGAGCAGAGTTGGGGTCTGTCTCTCTTGGGGACAGGCAAGCTGTGCTTACAGCACGAGGACCTTGCAAAGGAGAGCGTCCCCGTCCTGGTGCGGGAGCTGGAGGTGGGCATAGACGGGAACGTCCTCAACAACATCGTCATCGTCCTGTGTGACCTCTGTGTCCGCTACACGGCCCTGGTGGACAAGTACGTCCCTACCATCTGCACATGTCTGAAAGACCCAAACCCGTTTGTCCGGAAGCAGGCGCTGCTCCTGCTCACAGGCCTCCTGCAGGTGTGTGGCAGGGCAGCCCCGCCAGCCGGCCCTGGGGCCGGAGTTGGGGGGGGTGGGGTTCAGGGTCTGAGCAGCGGAGTGAGTGTGTGACCTCCTTCTCTCTGCAGGAGGACTTTGTGAGGTGGAAGGGCTGCCTGTTCTTCCGTTTCATCATCACAGTCGTGGACCCGAACCCAGAGGTCGCCAGGTGAGCCTCTTGCCTTGCACTAGGCAGCCGAGTGATTGGCCTAGTTTCTGGAAAGTTCTCTTTTAAATTGCTTTGGATTTGCATTGTGTAGGATTTAGTGAGGTTTTGGCAGTTGCCAGATAATCAGTCAACTTTTAAAGTACTGAACTGTACAACAAAGTTTTAGTTATCATGTAAGGTTAAGAACAAAAGCATCACGGCCCAGGTGGGCTCGGGAGAAGCCCAGCGCCGACCACGCCTGCTGACACTGCCTGTCGCAGGCAGAGGCTGAGCGGGGCGAGCCCCTGCCATGCCCGCTGCTGGGGCAGGAGCCGTGCCTACCGCACGACGCACAGTCGACTTCTGGGCCAGTGACACAGGACCTCAGACTTTCCTCTATGCAGAAACTAAGGAAGGCACTCTAGGATTGCTCGGTGTGGGGTGAGAGTGCACAGCTTATAGGGCTCCTTGGAAATGGGTATTTCCTGGTTATTAGAAGGCAAGAGAGTTGCCTTGCCACTTGTTCATTCCTGTCCTTCTGGAATTTTCTCAAAAGATTTTTTTCAAGGGGTTGAGAATTTGCTGACCTTAGTTGTGTTACATGAATAACGCTGTTTAAAGCAAGTCTGTAGTGGGAAAATAGTGTGTTGAATGCATGGCAGGATCTCCCACAGTTGAAAAGCGGTCTTTACAAATTCATTAACTGTATAAATAGCATGTAATAATGGGTCCCTCCTGATGCTGGGAGGGATTGGGAGCAGGAGGAGAAGGGGACGACCGAGGATGAGATGGCTGGATGGCGTCACCAACTCGATGGACTTGAGTCTGAGTGAACTCCGGGAGTTGGTGATGGACAGGGAGGCCTGGCATGCTGCGATTCATGGGGTCGCAAAGAGTCGGACACGACTGAGCGACTGAACTGAACTGAACTGGTTCTAAATGGGCTTCCCTAGTTGCTCAGACAGTAAAGTATCCACCTGAGATGCAGGAGACCCAGTTTGATGCCTGGGTCAGGAAGATCCCCTGGAGAAGTGAATGGCTACTCACTCCAATATTTTTGCCTGGAGGATCCCATGGACTGAGGAGCCTTGCGGGCTGCAGTCCATGGGGAAGAGTCAGACAGGACTGAGCAGCTAACACCTTCACCTTTACTTACTGTAAACACTGTCGCCAGTGGTTCACTCTCGGCTCTGTGGCAGAATTCCTGTTGCGTCTCCTTTGCGTATGTCTCTGCAAGGAGGAGCATTTCCCTGACAAGCTGGGAGAAGGCTGGTGTGCTGATCAGCATGTCTAGAGCCAGAGTCGGCGGCTGAGGCGCCCGCGCTCCCTTTCCCTCTGCGTAAGTGGGGACGGCGTTCGGCCACTGCATGGTGCCCTCTCCCCTTCTCCAGCCAAGCCAGCCCCAGGCCCCGTGTGCCGTGGGGGGCCTAGGAGCAGAGAGGAGCTCAGAGCGTTGGCCCCTCCCGTGTGTGTTGCCGCCTCAGTAGCTGTGTGGGGCACTGAGATGAGGTCACAAGTCAGAGGGACACTAGAGGACAGGCATGTGTCTCCACCGAGTGTCTCTTGCCCCTTAGGTTTGCCCATTTTAGCCCTGCCTTCTGAGTTGGTTTGAACCACAGCAAAATGTGGAGCGTGATTTGAAAAGCTTTGAAAAGCTGATTTAAATTAACTTGTTCATCTATTTTTAGGCCAAAGGTCAGGCCTGTTTCCTTTATACATGTTAATTTTTCCATATATGTCTGCTAGGACAGATCTTCACAAGAGACTTTAGCGGCAGAGCCCTGTGAATTTACTTTTGGTCGAGGTAGATTTCCTGACGATTCCAGCATGAGCAAAATTGTATGACTTTTTTTAAAATCAATTTTTATTGTAATATAGTTGGTTGACAATGTTGTGTTTCTGCTGTACAGCAAAGTGACTCAGTATCATACACGTGTCCACTCTCTTTTAGATTCTTTTCCCATATAGGTCATTAGAGAGTGTGAGGTGTGTTCCCGGTGCTGTGGGGCTTTCCTGGTGGCTCAGAGGTTAAAGCATCTGCCTGGAATGCAGGAGACCCGGGTTCGATCCCTGGGTTGGGAAGATCCCCTGGAAAAGGAAATGGCAACCCACTCCAGTACTCTTGCCTGGAGAATCCCATGGAGGGAGGAGCCTGGTGGGCTACAGTCCATGGGGTCGCAAAGAGTCGGTCAGAGTGTGTGAAGTGTGTTCCCAGTGCTACACAGCAGGTCCTTATTTTATACACAGCAGTGTGTATATGCCAATCCCAGTTCCGTCCAGTTGCTCAGTCTTGTCCAACTCTTTGCGACCCCATGAACCGCAGCATGCCAGGCCTCCCAGTCCGTCATCGACTCCTGGAGTTCACTCAGACTCACGGCCATCAAGTTGGTGACACCATCCAGCCATCTCATCCTCTGTCGTCCCCTTCTCCTTCCACCTTCAGTCTTTCCCTGGTCCAGTATTAGGGTCTTTTCCAGCGTCAGTTCCACCCTCCCAGTGCACCCCCGAGTATACCCCCCAGTGCACC
>SJYF01003435.1:567963-586715 GCA_006410515.1 Procapra przewalskii | reverse complement strand
AGTAGTTTGAAGGCGTGAGTTCTTGGCCTCATTTCTGTCGCCCGGGAGGTTAGCCTGGTGTCCAGTGCAGAGAAGGTACTGGATGATGTTTGTGGGGTGAATGCATTTAAACCACTTTTTAAGGCTCTCCCTAACTTAGCCTCTGCTCAGACTCATCTTTATTAAATCATTTCTTTAGTCTTGGCCCTCCTGTCTCAAGAACTCTGGTGAGTCTTTAGAAATGAGTGGATTACAAGTAAAGAACATATGCTAGCGACTCTAAATGGGACAAGCGTGACCTTCAGGCTCTGAAGGTCATCTGGCGCACAGGGGCTAGCGTAGGGTGCTGTCTGTAACTCTCAGGCTTGCGCAGACACTTGTGCTCGGCACTCATTCTTGGCGAAGGCAGTGTGTGACTACCCGGCAGATGATCTCTGTACAGAGTTCCAGACAGGGGCCCACACCCTCTCCAGCCCTGGCCCCTCCTATGCTGCCCTACCTGCAGGGACACGGGCGTGCTCGTGCGGCATGGCGGAGCCCCCTCTCATCTCATGGAGGAGCCCGGGGTGCAGCCGGGCTGTGTGACGGGCTCGTGGGAAGGCTGGGAGCTCGTTTTCAGTCCTTCATTCAGTTGACCTTGGGGGGAGTGCGGGGGTGCCAGCTCCCTCCTTCCCGCACAGGTGAGGCTCTGCACTTACCAGGCTGTTCAAGGCTCTGCGGTTTCTAGTTCCTGTTTCTTGTTTAGGAATAAGACTAGTACGTGTCTGCCTCCTGCTTTACACCATTTTGCAGTGATGGTTTCCTAGGCTCCCCAGCTGAGGTAACTTCCTCTCCAGTTCTCAGAATGACATCAAAAATAAAAAGTAAACTTGACCTCATGTTCGAGATCGGCCATGCGAGAACCAGATGGAAGGGAGCACGCCTGTCTTTCAGAGCTTTCACGCACCTGAGACAGCCTTCTTTTGTTACCACAGGTTCAAAAGAGGAATTTAATAGAGATGATTATTCCAATTACCACCTCCCTGAAGTCTGCCCTAGAAAAGAACAAGATCCCAGCTCTGCGAGAGCTCATGCTCTACCTCAGGGTAAGGAGGCTTCGGGCTGTGTGGTTGCCGCCCTGCCCCAGCCCCCACTGGCCACTCAGGACCCCACAGTCCTGAACGTGGGTCCAGCGTGGCTTGGAGCAGGGCGCCAGGCTGCCCTTTGCCTGGGAGAGAAGACAGAGGGACCACAGGTCCCCCAGAAGCTGTCTCTGCCTTTCCTGGGGAGTGGCGTCTGTGTCCTTACTGACCGTTAGGTTCAGGTTTGAAGTTTCTCAGCTGTGGCCACAAACAGGCCCCCGTCTCGGTTCACGCTGCGTGGGGTGGAGCGCGGTGCTCATCGCTGACGGGCGCTCATCCCCGCTCTGTGTCTGGGTGCCAGTCAGGGTACTGCTCAGAGCAGCAGCCTTTCTGCCTCCTGGCCCTGGCCTCCCCAGGGGACACATGCAGACCAGGAGTACACAGAAATGAGGCCTCAGACCTTCCTATAGTCTTTCAGTCAGAAACACAGCATTTCCCCTTTCCGTTTATGCTGTTTTCTTCCTCAAAAAATGCTCAGATTCCTTATTTCCCAAGAAGGGCTGTGGCAGGATTACATCGAATACAGTTTTCAAATCTTCATCCTACAGAAGTGAAGGTGGGAAAGACAGGGTGACTGTGGAGAAAGTGAGGACTTTAGGTCACTCACACTGTCCTTGCCCCGGTGAACCTCAGAAAGGAATAAAATCTTGGGTAGCCCCCTGAAACACATGCGGACAGGAAGACCCCGCGTCTGGGCATGCTCGAGCAGGGCTGTGCGCCCAGCTTTGTGTGGACCCTGTTGGAGCCGCCCCCGTGGTTCTCGCCTGACCTGGGAGCCCTCTGGTTGCCTGAGGCCTGTGGGGGCTCCTCCCTAGAGGTTGGGCCAGGTAGATCTTCCCTGCCTCCAGCAGGAAAAGTGGCTGCTTCCTCACGCACAGAGCCCGGGTCCCCGCCTCCGACCTTAGTCTGGTGTGCTCACAGCCTCTGTCACATGAGGAGGCGCACTGACGGCCCCAAGCCTCAGCTGCAGCCTGAGAAAGCCAGTGTGGATGGCTCCCCGCGCCCGATCTAGCCAGGATGCCGTGTGCTGCCAGCCTCCCGCTGGGATTCCTGAGGCAGGTCCCACAGACCTGCAGCCACAGACAGTTCTGAGCCCTGCTAGGGGCTGCTTCCAGCCAAAGTTCTAGGGGTCCATGGTGCCTCGCAAGTGTTCAGGAAGCTTCCAGGAGATGAGGCTCCTGTGGCCAGCACAGGTGCAGTTGCACTTCCTGGGAAAGTGGCATCAGGTTCGCTGGTCGATGGAGTGGAAACCGTCTGCTCTGAGCATGCGTCATGCCATGTTCGCGTCTTGATCAGGTTGTGGGGACGAGACCGTTCACTGGCTCAGGGATGCTGCGGTCCATTCTAGGAGGTGATGCAGGATTACGGAGATGAAGTCAAGGACTTCTTCACAGTTGACAAGCAGCTGGCCGCAGAACTCGAGTACGACATGAGGCGCTACCAGGAGCAGCTGGCTGAGCAGCAGCAGCCGGTGAGGCGGGCGGCCCTGGGCGCCCTGGGTTGCAGAGCGGCCGGTGGGAGGTGGCCCTGCTCCCGTCTGCCCAGTGTCACCCCACACCCACCTTGGTGGCCTCCTGTCTCAGGGGGCACCGTCAGCGAGACCCTTCCCTGTCACCCCTACCCTGCTGGAAAGTCGCTGCGTCCCAGTGGCGGAGGGAGGTGTGCCTGTCCCAGGCAGCACTGATCCAGATGGGGTCCTGGCTCCTTTGGTGGCAGAGAGCGCAGTCCCCCAACCCCCCTCTTGGGTGGCTGCTCCCCCAGAAGCCTGCACAGCCCCACGGGCTCTGTGCGAGGCAGTGCTACAGCCCGGGTCTGACGTGGTTTTGAAGTGAGTTCCTCTGGGCCTGCGCAGAGCATGTAAGATGCCCTTTACGCTGCGTGCTGGGAAACGTGCTCTTTAATTCTTTTCTGTGACAGGTTCTGAGCTTGGAAACAATTCCATCTCCTGCTGGCCGAGAAAAAGACACCGCGGCTGCCGCCGTGGACCAGCCATTCACGCCCAGGCCCCACGCCGCACACACGGCTGCACCGCTGTCTCTGGTGCCGAAGGACAGGTGTGCGGCGCCGGCTCAGCTCGCTGCAGGGGCGCCCCCGGCACCTGTGGTGGGGACTGGGCTCCAGGGAGCAGGAGGGCGTGTCCACCTCCGTGCATCACGGTGTCTTTGCACCAACAGGCCCATGTCGGCGAGCACCATGGACATCCTGAGTTCCGTCAAGAAGGTTGTCGAGTCGCGCCGCTGGCACAGTAGTCGGACCACGGGTCCGCTGCCCTCGGACGGTCGTCCTGAGAGCCCAGGTGAGCCCCGCGTGCGCCCCCTGGCAGCCCCGGAGCTCAGGAGACCTGGGCCCGCCCCATCCCGGTCAGGCGCTTCTGTCTGTCGTCTAAACGAGCAATGGGACGGGCCTGGGGTCAGAGGGTGGACGGTCTGGAGGGCAGGGTGAGGCCGATGCGCCCGCAGTTAGGGGCAAGAGGAGGGGGCCGTGCACGTGGCCAACAGCGGCAGCGAGGGGTGAGAGGAGGAGCACGTGCGCGTGGCCAGCAGTGGCGGCGAGGCGCGTGAGGAGGGCATGCGTGTGGCCGGCAGCAAGGGGTGTGAGGAGAGGGGCCTGTGGGCGGCTGGCAGCGAGGAGGAGGGCGTGAGCGCGGCCATCTCGCCGTCTCCGCTCTCGGCGGGGAGGGGCCGGGGGCTCTCGTCGGCCTCGCCTGGGCCTTGATGGCCGTGGAGCAGGGCTCATCTGCCTGTCCCTGAAAGCGTGGGTATTTTTCAGCTTTCCTAAACCAGTCACGTCCCAGTAAACATTGGGATGTAGTCTTGTATGTGTGTGATCTTCAGGATTAATTCCCACGAGTATTTTTTCAGCTTTTGATGGTGTCAGACCGTTGTTTCTTGTTCCTTTCACGTGAATTCCCACGAGAGCCCACATCCTGTGGAGAACCGGGTTCATAATATCCCATTTTCTCTGTTGAGCTGTAGGCCAGAATTTTAATTTCATTTGTTTGAATCCTAGTGAGAAAGGCCATGGTTTCTCATGCTTATAATTTGTGTGTATCTTTCTGAATTACCTCTTTATAGAAACTTCATTTGGGATGTTGAGGGTACCGTGTACTTGAAAGTGTTTTTTCTCATTGGCGTGTTTTGTCTCTGGGGCTGTTTGGGTCTTTGGAGAGGTAATGCTGTCCCCTTTCCTCCCAGTGCCCATGCGGGTCTTGGAGCTGGAGTCCGGTGGAGCCGACCCGGAGTCCAGTGGAGCTGTTGACCTTGAAACGAAGCGAGGGGTCAGCACCCCTGAGCGTAAGTGGGCTGCAGGCACGAGCAAGTCTCCTGACTGCAGCGCACACCGTGTGTGCGAGGGTCCCCGCACAGTTTCCACATGCACGCCACGGGGCACGTGGTCACACTGAATGCCCCTGAGGGGCTGTGATGGTGCTGCTGACCGGGCGCAGCTGACCATGGCCCCTTCCGGTGCCACCAGTGGGCGCGAGGTGCTTTCAGTGCCAGGTTTAACTGCACAGGGGGCACTGGGATGGCAGATCTCTCTTCAGTGGTGAATTGGCTGCAGAAGCACCGCCACCTGGACATGCTAGGCTGTGCAAAGGGCTCCGAGCCCCGTCCGGGGTCCGCACAGCAGTGGTGAGGGGCGGGAGGGCTCCCGGGCCTGTGGCACCGCAGACGCATCAGCAGACCTGACCCCCGGCCGGGGAGGTCTCCCCAGACCTCAGTGGTCGCAGCACAGGGAGCACGTGGTGCCTGGCTGCTGGCGGGTGTGCTGAGAGCCCAGCTGATTGGGATGGGGCAGGACATCCCGGGGCAGTAGCACCCGCTCTCAGGCATGGCCCAGGTGAGGGGCGCACAGAGCTCTGGACACAGACGGCCCTGGGTTGGGAGGGAGCCCCACTAGCGTACGGCAGCGGGGGCTCCGTGTCCTCAGCACTCAGCTTGTCCTGGCCCAGCACCGAGTGAGGACTTAACCCCACTGATTTTCTTTAAAGCTGGCAACTCCCCTGAGGGCGGTGCCTGTCTCCTTTCTAGAGAAAGAGGTTCTCAGTTTAGCTCACGCTGGGATGCAAAGCCCGAGTTGGCCCAGGTGGGCAGGTGGGTGGCAGTGAGCAGGGGACAACCAGCAGGGTGGCATCTTCAGGGCACCCAGGAGGAGTGACAGGAGCATGGGTCTTCAGGGGCTCTGAGTGCGGTGAGGCCTTCGGGGGGCCGGGGAGGAGCCCTAAGCAGTGGAGCTCAGAAGTCGGTCAGGCCCAGGAACCCGGGGAGGAAGGAAGGCCCTGGCCCTACCGTGCGCCTGCCCCTGCTTAGCTTCTCCCCCGAAGGCCTTTGTTAACCTTCCACTGAACATTGCCCCTTCCAGAGACCATCCCAAATGTCACTTTTGGCTCGGAAATCAGCTACATCGTGTCACCGGGCCAGTCACTTTCCCTCCAGAGCAAGAGCAGGAGGCGCACTCCAGGAAGCCGGCGGGGCTCGAGAGCCGCAAGCCAGGGGGACAATGTTCTGTGTCTGTCCCTGCCTGACATGCCGTAAGTCCCCAGTCCCTGCCCAGAATGGTCCCGTCTGAGGGCTGGGACCCCACGTGATGTGTGCACGTGTCCACACAGGCCCCCGCAGACTTCCCAGTGGAACGTGAGGTCTCCCTCCAGAAGCGAGGACCGCACCGCCTCCAGGAGGCCACGCCGCCAGGCCTCCAAGAAGAGGGGCAAGTGACCACCTCTCCCGGGAGTTCTTGCCTGGAGCCCCGGGGCCACCCGCCTGCTCACCTCTGTGGCTGGTCAATACCTGGTTAAGAACTGTAACACACCAGGGAAATGCTTTAGGAATTTAATACGGACTTAAATATCCGAAAACATCCAGCTCATTCTAATGAGCTCTGTTCTGGTCCCAATCCAGAATGTCGTCTCTTAGAAGTCCTGCTTCTGTTAGCTGTTTTCCAGTTCCTTATAGTAAGGACATTGCTTTCTATATCTGTTATCCTGACTGTAATATTTTTTCTATTGTTATTCAATTGCAAACTTTTTAAAGCTGCTTCTAATGCACAGAGGTTAAGCATGAGTCCAGCCTCTGAGTGTCTTTAGCACAGGGTTTTTATCGGTAGTCATTTAACTAACAAAGTGTTGGAGGAGAATAAAACCAAATCTCTCCAGTTAGGGAAAAGAGACCCAAGCTTTCTTGAAGTTTCAGGTCGTCTGCCTCCTCATGGCAGCTGTCTTAGCACAGACTGCAGTCCCTGCTTAGAGAGAATCTCTGTTTCTCACCCAGAGCAGCAGGAGCGCTGCTTTACGTCCAGCCCCGAGGGCCGTCCCTGCAGTGGAGGGGCCTTAGGTTCTGGTCCCACTTAACACTGGGGGCGTGTGCCCTGTCCAAGAGTGAGCAGAGAGAAACGGGGTCGGCCCAGGGTTCATCCCGGACCTGCCGAAGCAGAACAGGGTTTCTGTCACGCTGCACGTGGATTGCTTATAGGCTGAGAGCGTGGAGGCTGTCCTAACCCTGGCTTCCCATGTGCAAGCAGTTGTGTGTGCACACGTGTGCACAACGCACTCTGCATGTGTGCACAGCGGGGTCAGAGGGCAGCCCCCAAGGGATGCCCTCGCCCCCATCCAGCACTTCAGACCCAGGGCACGCCCGACATGACACAAGGAGGAGGCAAGTGGAGAGGCCCTGCTCCTACTCTTTTCGGTGAAGTTTTCATAAATGACGCTTAACAAACAGCAAGTGCAGGCATGTCAGCACGAGTCTGCAGCACACAGCTCAGCTGCGGCCAGGCCACAGCAGCAGGGGCGCCAGCCTCCGAGCTCCAGCCACGCCCGCGCTGCAGAGCCTCTCAAGTCTGCTCTTCTGTCTGCAGCGACCTCCCCGACCCACGCCACTGCCCTCTTCTCCATCAGAGCTGGGGCACGGGCCGGAGGCTTTAGGGTCCATGAGGTCCACCTCGTCACGGAGCTGCCCCCAAGACAGAGGGCACCTCTGTCCCCACTGAGCGGAGCCGAGGGGAAGGGCCATCTCAGGTCTGCGCTTTCAAGTCACACACTCGGAGAAGACGCTCCCCCAGCACCGTGAGGGGCTGCCCTCTGCTGCTGCTGGTCCTGGTGGCAGGGTGCCCACACGCTTAGGAAAGAAAGGTCCGCGTTGTCTCGAGGCTGAATTAAAAACCGAAGCGTAAAAGATGGCAACACTGAACGCAGTGATGACCGTGTCCTTCCCTGTGGGAGCCGGTGACAGGCGCGGGGGCACCCTTCTGTGAAGCCCCGGCCCCAGAGGCCCCCACGACGGGTGTGAGCACAGCGGCGCGTGAGGCCAGGAGTGCCTGCTTGCAAGGAACAAAGGCCTTTGCAAGGCGTCCTTGGCGGCCCTCGAAGCATGTCGGGTGGCAAGAACTTCATCAGGGTCAGGAAACTGCCCTGGCCTCGGGCTCACGCTTCACCCCCGTTAGCTGGGCCACCGCCCGACCACCCTCACAGCCCCGCAGAACAGCCTCCTGGGAGGTGAGGCAGAGCCTGCCCTGTCTCACGGCAGAGAGGGAACGGGGATCACTATCTTTAAGCAGATGTCAGTGCGCTTGACAGGTTTGATTTTAGAACTGCCTTTGCCCTTGGGCTGTCTCGTGAACCACACGAGAAAGTGGAAGGCATTTAGAGGCCAGAGAGCAGGCTGCTGTGTTTTCTGAGTCAGAGCCACAGGGCTCAGTACCGGGGAAGCCAGGCTGAGGGGCCACACAGAGGACCCTTCCCCTCCCAGCCCCCTTGGCGCTATCCAGGCGAACCCATGTGGCGTGTGAACGGCATGGGCGGGGCTGGTCCGCCCTTGCCTATGTCGGGCATCAGGTGGACTGGGGCGGGCGAGCTGGCCTGGGCACTCTGGAGCCCGCCACTCTTAAGTGGGCCTTAGAAGGCAGCAGGCGACTGCAGGGCCCAGTGGGCAGGAGGGAGCCTGACGCCACGCGCCCTGCGCCGTGAGCTCTCGGTCGGGGCGGCAGCAAGGCCTGCAGACCAGATGTCTTCAGAGCACACACATCTCTCCTGGGACCCACTGGGTTTTTGGGAGACATCACCTTCCCTGCTGGTGACACTGAGGTCTCCAGGCTTCCTCGCCTCCTCACCTGTCCTGATGTCGTTAACTGGCCAGCTTCCCTGGGTGCTTGCAGTTGAAGCCAAGTAGCAGAGTCGAGTGTGGCCCGACAGGCTCCAGCAGTGCCCGGGGCACACTGCTCACCCCCAACAGGCTCTGTGTTCCATGCTCTGTGGCTGACAAAGTAGCCCCGTGTGTAGGCACAGTGACGCCCCTGTGATGACTGCCAGGACGGCCAGGACCCCCAACGGCGCCGCCAGTGTTGGGGTCATCTGGAGAAGGGGAGGGTGAGAAGACTCTGTCCCCCACCCTCCGCAGGCCTGGAGCAGCTTTGCCTGGCGGCGGCAGCACCCACCAGCTGCAGCACCCACCTGTGGGCGCCGCCTTCACTGACCAGCCTCTGGGCACATCTGTCAGCTTTCTTACTAGGAGATGATTTCCCACAGAGACAGAACGAGGAGCCAGAGCCCCAAAGAAACCCCTGAATCTCTAGGACTTGCCGCAGAGTATTTAGTTTCAAGCAGATTAAAAGGGCAAATAGGAGGTGAGAATGTGGCCTTGCATCCCAGCCGACCCTCTGGAGACCCTCAGCTGCGCTCATGCCTCAGGCTGGGCGCGGGGCTGCCCCATGTGCAGATGAAAGTGCTGGCAACCACGTAGGGGTGTAGCGGCCCGCGCTGGCCAGCCTGGGAGCTGCTGCCGTCCTCCCCAGTCGGGCGCAGGGTTCTTGACTGAGAACACTGTTCCTCAAAGGTGCAGGTGAGTGCTGATCTCATAACTTCAGTTCCCAAGCTCTGTCTCGGGTCAGGAGCTCCGGGGCACAGCCCAGGAATCGTCCTGCCCGAGCACCTCCCCAGATCTGACAGCAGCTGGGGAGTCCCCAGAGGCTGACTGCGCAAGTCAGGGTCCTTGCACCGCCCCCATCCTGCCTCAGCCTCCACTGAGCGCTGACACCCAGAGGAGGAAGCACCCCAACAGCATAAATTACTGGGTAAGCCCTAGTTTCCGCTTACTGCAAGTTGTTCAGAGTGGATAAATTCCTGGAGACCTTATACAACCTTATGTTTTCATGATTCCGTCAGTTACCAAAGAAATGGAGCTCATGATTCTTCGTTAAAAGTTTCAGGATGAGGAGAGAACCCTTGTCCGTCCTTCAGAGGGTCCTCCCGCCAGACCCGGTAGACTCCAGTGGGCAGCCCGCACAGAGGGTGCTGAGCTCTGGGGCACCAGGAGGCGTAGCTAGCCCAGGGCAAGGCTTGGTGGACACACACGTGTGTCCTGTCCTCGCAGCAGGGCCGAGGCTGTGGCTTCGGGGGCAGGGCAGCAGTTCTGGCCCGAGTCCACCTCGTGGAAGGCGCTGAACCCCGGCTGGGGCTTGGGGGCAATGGGGACCCGGCTGCAGGGCTCTGGTGCCGCCCCTCCTCCCCAGGGGCTGTCCCCAAGCACCCGTGGTTCAGTCCTGCCCACAACCCACCAGGGCCCCAAGGGCACCAGCAGCGCCTTGGCATCCCTGCACCCAGACGGAGCGCCCCCAGACTCTCCCATGCACAGAATGAGGGGCCCCTACGTGAGGTCTGAGGCTCCTGCCTCACGAAGGTCGCTGTCTGCCCACGGGCACTCCATCCACAGCACAGATGCCCGCACCTGCCCTCTTCCCAGAGCTTTCACCAGAGGGCCAGCCTCAGTTTCCCGCAAGGGTGAAAAGGCTGGGACGAAAAGTAATATTAAAAAATTAAGATCGTGGCAAATAGAAGAGGAAAAAGCGGAAGCTCTGACAGACTTTTCTTGGGCCCCAAAATCACATGGTCGGTGACTGCAGACAAAGACACTTGCTCCGTGGAAGGCGAGCTGCGACAAACCTAGACAGCTTATTAAAAAGCAGACATTATTTTGCCCACAAAGGTCTGTATAGTCAAAGCCATGGTTTTTTCCAGTAGTCACAGACATGAGAGTTGGGCCATAAAGAAAGCTGAGTGCCAAAGAATTGAGTCTCTCAAACTGTGGTGTTGGAGAAGCCTCTTGAGAGTCCCTTGGACTGCACAGACATCAAACCAGTTCATCCTAAAGGAAGTCAACACTGAATATTCACTATACTTTGAAGAGCTGACTCATTGGGAAAGACCCTGATGCTGGAAAAAAACTGAAGCTGAAAGGAGAAGGGGGCAGCAGAGGAGAAGACAGCCTCACCAACAGAGTGGGCGCGAGCCTGAGCAGACTCCGGGAGACTGTGGGCGGAGGAGCCCGGCGCGCTGCCCACGGGCTCGCAGAGGGCCGGGCACAGTGACTGAGCAGCGGACCTTGACCAAGAATGGAGACCTTTTGTGCTTCAAAGGACACAGGCAAGTGAGAAGACAGTTCAGTGACCAGAAGGAAACCATACATCTCTGACAAAGGTCTAGGATACAAATGTATGAAAACTTGCAATTCAGTGAAATGACAAAATGGACAAAATTTGAATAGACATTTCTCTGAAAAGATACACCATTAGCTGATTGAGGCGAGGAGAAGGGGATGACAGGATGAGATGGTTGGATGGCATCACCGACTCAATGGACATGGGTTTGGATGGACTCCGGGAGTTGGTGATGGACAGGGAGGCCTGGCATGCTGTGGTTCATGGGGTCGCAAAGAGTCGGACACGACTGAGCGACTGAACTGAACTGAACATGAAAAGATGCTCAACAACATTAGCTGTCAGAGAAATGCAAATCAAAAGCCACAGTGAGAATCCACTCCACATCCCTGAGGAAGACTGGAATGAAAACAGTGGATAATCACAAGTGTTGGTGAGGATTTGGGGGAGCGCACGGCCAAGGAAAAGTAAAACTGCCCAGCCACCGTGGGAGACAGTTTGGCGGTTTCTTAAAAAGCTGTACCTGTGGTAGCATCAGTTCAGTTGGCGTACTCCTTTCCCGTATTCCTGTCTGTAAGAATTTTCCACAGTTTCTTGTGATCTACACAGTCAAAGGCTTTAGTGTAGTCAGTGAGGCAGAAGTAGATATTTTTATGGAACTCGCTTGCTTTTCTGATGATCCAATGGATGCTGGCAATTTGCTCTCTGGTTCCTCTGCTCTTTCTAAATATAGATTGAACATCTGGGAGTTCTCACTCCATATACTGTTGGAGTCTAGGAGCTAATTTACGTGGAGTTTTACTCCACGATAAACTGAAAAGCAGTTAGTGATTGTACTGGGTCTGAATGTTTTATGACCCTCCAGACCAGGGACGCATTCTTCTGAATGCCTGGAAATTGGTACAAACACAGCTTTAGGCTAGTGGAGCCAAAAACGTTTATGTGAGAGAATTAAAATGGAAACTAGAAAAAAGAACCGAGGCTCTGACTTCTACACTGTCTGTCAGTCTTACCAGGGCAGGGTAGGGTAAACGAGACCCTCACCGTGCTTTGCCTGCCTCGGGGGGAGTTGGCCTAATGGCCCAGAAGCAGGGAGAAGGAAGACAGAGCTGGAAACCTGGTGCAAAGGCCCGGGAGGCCTGCAGCCGCTACTGGGCCGAGGCGCAGAGTCCGCTCAGTCCAGCTTTCGTTCCTGATTGCACACTACGAGACTGTCTCAGATCTTCTTTCTCAAGACACCTGCTGTGTTAATCGCCTCCTCCTAAGTGTCAGGGCCGACACTGACGTGGCCAGGTCGCCCGTGTTTACCCAGGCCCTCCCCTTCTGGGCTGGAGCAGTCAGCGGGCAGCGCTCACGCCTGGCGTCAACCCGGTGTCCAAGGTCCATGCTTCCCTGACCCCAGTCATACCCATCCTGGGTTTGGCCTTGGGGTTTGTATCAAGGAGATTTTTTTCTTACTACATGCTGGTTTTCCAGGTGCTATTTCTGTGGGATTTTTCAAGGCTGTGAAAATACATTTTTAGGAATTCCCACTGCCGGCTATGCTGTTGTTAACAGAGGATTTGATGTTAACCAGAGGGCATTGTCTCTTGCAGCCTTAACTTGATAGACACAGGGGATTGAAGCATGCTTTCTCCCTTAAGGCAAGCTAAGTGACTTTCCACGTGTTCCCTGAGGAGTAACCACTCAGAAACATGTATTTAGAATACAGCATGTTTAGTACTATCGTTGACCCCACAAAAACTACTCAAGACTGTGGGGATCTTATAGTTTTGTTTATTTTACTGTTAACAATGAAATAATGATTTCAAGTCAGGATTTAAAATTTTATCCCATCAACATTATGCTTCCTCCCTGTCTCCATCTTCTTATTATAATGCCTACTTTGAACTTGTCCCTCTCCCTGGGGCCTTTTTTCCCCTTCTTTCTTTTTCCCTTGTGGAAATCAAGCATATTTTATATACTACCCCATAGCCAGGCAAGCCTCAGCGCAGCGATCCCTGGGAGTTGGAAGAACTTGGCTCCTTTACAGCTTATTTCTGGCAAACAGAACCCAGGACGCCCAGCTCAGTTTTCATTCTGACCTGGTGCTTGCAGTAACCACTGTGTGTGAGCCATCAAAGCTTTAATGCTGTTGCCACTTTCTTTCCAGGCTGAAGAAGGCCTTTTTACAGAGTCTGTGGCTAAACTGGCGCTGTTTGCCAGTCCACCTGGCCATGAGTGTGTGAGACACTTCGGATCTTTAGTGAATCTCTGAACCCTGAGTGTTCAATAAAACACAGACTTGGGACTGTTTCCCTCTCCAGAGCAACCCACAAGGGAAAATTAATTCCTGCTCCCCACACGAATTTTCATAACATAGGAGAGGAATGGTACTTACAAGGCTCTCTTCCTGTTGAGAGATCCATGTGTCTCTCAGCCTTGAATCATCTGTATCATGGTTTAAGCACAAATCCTCCAGAGCTCAGATTTGCAACATCTAAAACAATTTTGTTAGTTGAGTCTTTGCCTTAAGGGATATGAGGTTTTGCCTCCTGGTTTGGGGAAGGTGTATGGCAAGACCGATCTGACAGCTAACAATGTGTATCAGGCTAAGAACACTGGGAGGAGTCGATAAGCTAGAGGCCTGGCAAGCGCAAAATTCACATCAGTATTAAATGTGGGCGTGCTCCATATCATCCGAGGGAATGACTTCAAGGTGGAAGTTTTTATGTTTGTTTCTCTCCAGATTGTTACGTTTTCTGTAATGCTATGAAAAGTCTTCGTTTCCCTTTCCCCAATATTGAGGTTCAAAAAGCTAGCTCTCAGCCATAGAGTAATGTGGATTTAGTTTCCTATGTAAGTTTTTATATTAGTTTTCCTCAGGGATGTCTGTATGTGTATAAAATCCTCATCTTGCCACTCGACAATGCCCCTTTACGCTTTCACATGTGTTCCTTGGTCAAGGTCACTTGCCAGAGCAAGCTGAGTTTCTGAAGTCTCGGTGGGTGAAGGATCCACTGAGGGAGGCTCAGTAGTTTTCCCCCTGTGTTCTGATCCACTGGACCTCAGATCTGGAAATGGGGAAGCTCTGATGTCCCTGACTAGCCCCAGGGGTCACGGGAATCTTCACCAGTTGAGTCCCCCCTTTCTGGTCTTGCTTCGGTTTGCTCCTGAAAGACGTCCGTTCACTTTCTCCTTCTTCCTTTGGAATCTGGTGGTGTCTTCCAAGTGTATTACTTTCAAATAGGCTTGCTGCTTTTTGCTCTGGGATCTCTGCTGGGGAAAAAGGTCCAGGCTGTGGGTTACTGGGTTTTCTTGGATGAAAGAACTCTTAACTCAAGATGACCAGATCCAAACTGAGAAAACATTACATTCAACATCCCCCACAGAGAGTACAAACCGAGTCACCCATTTTAATGTTTATTTACAGTATGGGGAAAAAGATACAATGGGATAAACTTTATTAAAATGGGTTTTTAGAAAGCCATTTGATGACGTCCTTCATTCACCATTAAACTTTTTCACTCTGGACCGAGGCCCTGATGGTTCTGTTCTTTAGCATGTAATAAAAGGAACTTCTTGTATCAAGGACCTGATAAGCAAAGTGTTAGTCGATTGATTGTTAACACATTTTTTTAAAATGGTCTTAATCTAAGTCATTGAATTTTTCTACTAAATAACTTCTGAAGTTCTTCCCAGTTAAATACCTTGTACAGTGATTCAGAGATACAGCATGCAGGGGACCCACAGGACTCAGTCATGCCAAGTAAGTCTAACTCATTTCTGTTCTTGGCTTGTTCTTGACTAAGAACGGCAATTCTCACTTGGACGCTCAGAGACTCTAAGCCTCTTTCTGAGTCATCTCGTCTCTGAACAGATAGGCTCACATCTGAAAAACTGATTAGAGGGGACTGTCTGTGTTGGATTACAGGATTTTGGGGGTCATTCTGGAAGGGATGTGGATGGGAACTGCCTCGCCATTGAAGGTTTCTCCCCCAGGAATCGGCACATTTTGCTTTTGATGTTTTAAGTTAGAAACCAGTGACCATGCTTATAAACACTAACCCTCTGCACCAGACGCACACGGACGCCTATTTTTTCTGGTCAAACAAGTTTAAACCATTAAGAACTTGATGCTCTGCTTCATGGCTACTGTGCAGTAAAAGAATTAGAATAAATGGGCAGTAATTGATCACTTCACTGTAGTCAGCACAAAACTGTACTTTGTCCAGTGGCATTTGATGTGGTGTAAGCGTAAACAATACACAAAACGCACTTTTACATTCAGAATTTTCTGGATCACTCTCCCTTTTCCTCACATTCCATGGTCTATCCATTCTCTCCTTCCCATAAACTGGCTTTCCACAAGAGGGTCAAGACTTAGGGGCCCAGGGAGCGACATTAGCTTTCAAACTTTGGCACGGAGCAACGAATACCGACAACAGCATCACATCCTAATCATCAAACTTAGGACGAGACTAGATCTTAACTACGCCAGTCACAAAGAGAGACGGTGATCGCGTGGCAGGACAGAGGTGCTGACAGTCACCAAAACGGCGATGAGGCGCCAGCACACAGATGCTTCCCACACACGCGCTGTGCGGTGCGATCCTGCCCAGGTTGGGCGGTGTGATCCTGCACAGGCTGGGCGGTGCGATCCTGTACAGGCTGTGTGGTGAAACATTCACTCAGAGAAAATCGAGCACCTCCATCACCCGTTTGATTGCATGGGTGACGGAGCTTGAGAGCCACTCTCAAGTCCAAATAGAGGATTCTTGTGTTACTGTCTCCTCAACATCTCTCACTTCCATCTTCCTCTTCTCCACGCCCCGATTCCAGCTTCAGCCGGCGTCACTCACAGCCTGAGGACCTGGGACCCAGCCTGGCAGCCGCTGCTGGGTCCATGCCTCTCACTCCTCTCCATTACTGCATTTCAGCCTCACCAAGCTTCCCGCCCTGGTTAGATTTTTCTTCTCCTTATGAAGGTTTTTAAAGTTAAATGATTGCCATTCTGAATTAACCTGATACATTGGGTAAATGTATGTAGGGAACTGAAATGATCAGATGTTGACATTTGTTTTCTTGGGTAGGGACTCAGCTATTTCCTTCTTTTCCTTCCTGTTCTGAGGCTATATCTTTATTGATACGGCCCCAGATATATTTTATCTCAGCATGTGGACTGAATTTCATTCAGAAAAATACAGAGCTTAGACATCTTGGTCTCTTGGTCAGTTTAGTTCAGCTCAGTTGCTCAGTCATGTTCGACTCTTTGTGACCCCATGGACTGCAGCACGCCAGGCCTCCCTGTCCATCACCAACTCCTGGAGTTTACTCAAACTCATGTCCATCAAGTCAGTGATGCCATCCAACCATCTCATCCTCTGTTGTCCCTTTCTCCTTCCACCTTCAATCTTTCCCAGCATTGGGGTCTTTTCAAATGAGTCCATTCTTCTCATCAGGTGGCCAAAGTATTTGAGTTTCAGCTTCAACATCAGTCCTTCCAATGAACACCCAGGACTGACCTCCTTTAGGATGGACTGGTTGGATCTCCTTGCCGTCCAAGGGATTCTTAAGAGTCTTCTTCAACACCACAGTTCAGAAGCATCAATTCTTTCACACTCAGCCTTCTCTATAGTCCAACTCTCACATCCACACATGACTACTGGAAAAACCATAGCTTTGACTAGATGGACTTTTGTTGGCAAAGTAATATCTCTGCTTTTTAATATGCTGTCTAGGTTGTCATAGCTTTTCTTGCAAGGAGCAAGCATCTTTTAATTTCATGGCTGCAGTCATCATCTGCAGTGATTTTGGAGCCCCCAAATATAAAGTCTGACACTTTCCATTTTTTCTCCATCTATTTGCTATGAAGTGATCAGCCTGGATGCCATGATCTTAGTTTTCTGAATGTTGAGTTTTAAGCCAACTTCTTCACTCTCCTCTTCACTTTCATCAAGAGGCTCTTTAGTTCTTCTTCGCTTTCTGCCATAAGAGTGGTGTCATCTGCATATCTGAGGTTATTGATATTTCTCCTGGCAATCTTGATTCCAGCTTGTGCTTCTTCCAGCCTGGCATTTTGGATGATGTGCTCTGCATGTAAGATGAATAAGCAGGGTGGCAGTACACAGCCTTGACGTCCTCCTTTCCCGATCTGGAGCCAGTCAGCTGTTCCATGTCCAGGTCTCTTGGTAGCTGATGCCTTTAAAATGTTACCTAAATCTTTAGCCTCACTATTGATAGGTGTCCAGCCATATGCTGAATATCCTCCGAGAGGCTTTCCTTTATTTAGGGTTATTTTAAAATGCATCATGTAAGTCCCAGCTGTCCCGAGAGCAGAGATTTGTGAATGTTGACTAGCCAGGGCTTGCAGCCTTCCCAGCTGCCAGTCCACAGCTCTGACCTGAGGCCGTCTTGCTCTACCCTCAGGTAATTTGAGTTCATTATTTCCATTCCTTCTCTCCTATAGAAGACTGACACACTTTCAGTGAGTTGTGAATGAGTCTGAATGCCAAGGCTGCTGTTGGCCGATCCCCAGGAGATACTGGAGCAGGCAGATGAATAATGTGGTATCACTATTTTCCCAGGACCTGCCGAGTTTGATAAAGGGACCTTCTCCCCTCGTATCTTCCTTCTGCTCCGAGGCGCCTGCCTCCCAGGGATCTAAACTTGACTTGATGATTAGAGGCCACACAGCCAGCAGACCACTCTCCCTAGGATTATACTTCAAATAAAACAGACCCCAGGCAGAAAAGGATGCCTCTCCTATGCTACTTTCTCATGAAGTTACAGACACATACACCCCAATCCTAAAATTTTATCTGAAGAGAACTGTTTCTCTTCATTGCTCTATAGACATATGAACTCCAGAAAGCTGCAGCTCATATTCACTACTCAGAGACAACACAAAGCCAAACAGTTCCTGCTGAACCCTTCATCCCCTATATAGGTTCATGACAGAAGCCAGTAGTGCCTAATTCACCAGATAGATGAAATACGCATTACATATCTGTGGCGATAGAATGCTTCATTCCCCCATTTGACCACTTTCCTTGCTATGATCAAGTCCATGACGGAGAATATCCACAAATACACAGAAAGAAGCATTGCAGTTTTCTAAATACAAAAAATAACTCTCTATTCCTCACAGACCTTTACATTTGTAAAATTTTTCACAGCAAAATTGTAAAATGTTTACACAATAGAAAACTTTACCTGTAATACTCTACCATCTTAATAAATTATGATGGTTTTCACTTGTTTACATGATAATAATTGTAACAACAGACTTTTGTTTTGGGTGTTTTTTTTTTTTTGAGTACTTACTATGGGGCTAGACATCTATGCTATGCATTTTATATGCATTATCATTGAGTTCACTCAACAACCTTTTGTGATTGGAAGCATTAGTCTCATCTTAGAGAAAAATGAGATTTGAAGGTGTTAAAATGGCACAGTCAGTAGTCCTGAAGGGTGGAGGGACTCAGAGCTGGCTTCCAGGTCTCCGTCTCTCCTCAGCCCACCCTTGCTATGGGGTGTCTCCCACCCTAGTTCTGATGGCTCCCAGAATCCCAGGTTCAAGATTTCTGTATCTCATTTCTGTGTTTCCATAACATTGGTGTAGTTGTAAATGGTATATTATCCAATTTGTTCCATTTAATATAATGCCCTAAACATTATTTTCATTTATATAAAACCTTTATGATTTAGATACTTAGTATCTATACAATGTTTATAATATTTATGAATATATGCCAATATCAAACAGCAAAGTTCAATGTTAAACCGTAATTACTTTTGTACCAACCTAATATATAGAATGCTCAAACTACCACACAAGACTGTGTGGATCACAATAAACTGTGGAGACTTCTGAGAGAGATGGGAATACCAGACCACCTGTCCTGCCTCTTGAGAAACCTATATGCAGGTCAGGAAGCAACAGTTAGAACTGGACATGGAACAACAGACTGGTTCCAAATAGGAAAAGGAGTGCGTCAAGGCTGTATATTGTCACCCTGCTTATTTAACTTCTATGCAGAGTACATCATGAGAAACGCTGGACTAGAAGAAACACAAGCTGGAATAAGGTTGCTGGGAGAAATATCAATAACCTCAGATATGCAGATGACACCACCCTTATGGTAGAAAGTGAAGAGGAGCTAAAAAGTCTCTTGATGAAAGTGAAAGAGGAGAGTGAAAAAGTTGGCTTAAAGCTCAACATTCAGAAAATGAAGATCATGGCAT
>SJYF01003435.1:548356-563505 GCA_006410515.1 Procapra przewalskii | reverse complement strand
CCGCATTTCTTTGGCTGGAAAGATTCAGAAAGTTACTGGGGTGGATCTTTTCAGACTCTTTCTTGAACACATATGGGCTTCCCTGGTGCCTCAGCTGGTAAAGAGTCTGCCTGCAACGCAGGAGACCGTGGTTTGATTCCTGGCTCAGGAAGGTCCGCTGGAGAAGGGACAGGCTACCCTCTCCAGTATTCTTGGGCTTCACTAGTGGCTCAGCTGGTAAAGAATCCACCTGCAATGTGGGAGACCTGGGTTTGATCCCTGGGTGGGTAAGACCCCCTGGAGAAGGGAAAGGCTTCCCATTCTAGTGCTCTGGCCTGGAGAATTCCATGGACTCGCAAAGAGTCAGACATGACTGAGCGACTTTCACTTGGAAGAACAGGTACTGAGAGCCTGAACAAAGATGCTCCTTTTGGTAAACAGAACTGGTTTTTGACAGAGCTGGTTGTTGGGGATCATGTGGGCAAATTTTCACAGAGAAGCCTCCCAGGAGAAAACAAGCTGAGACCCTGTAATTTCCAAATGGGTATACTGTCAAGAAGCGGCTGTGGTGACAAGCGCCTAGTCTTAGAACTTGCTGTGTCTGATACGTGAGCCCTGAACATGTTCATGGAACGCCAGACCTCCAGCATCTGGGAATGAACCTGTTATGCACAAATGGCGATGCTAGCAACTGAGAAAAGCCCCTGACGCCGGGAAAGACTAGGGCGGGAGAAGGGGACGGCAGAGCATGAGACGGCCGGATGGCATCACTGACTCAGTGGACATGAGTTTGAGCAAACCCTGGGAGTTGGTGATGTACAGGGAGGCCTGGCGTGCTGCAGTCCAGGGGGTCACAAAGAGTCGGGTACGACTGAGCGACTGAGCGACAGCGTATGTGTAGGATGCGTGTGTCATGCATGTACTGTCTGTTGTAATAGTTATCTCGTGTGAGGCCTTATTGAGGCCTTGCAGTTCTGGCCACCGCAGGTTTCAGGATCTGCTCAGTCATTTGGAGCCACTGTTTGCGCCCACGCCAAATGGGGATTAACAGTCTCCATCACTTCCACATGAGGGCGGCGCCAAAACTCTCAGCTTATTTTCAAGTTTAGAGTCGCTAATTGGAAAAGAAAAAATATAGATAGATAGATAACATGTACTTACTTCTGACCAAAAAATCGTTTCTCTTTTCAATAAAAAGTGTAATTTCAAATCCAATTAGAATTAGACCAAGCGCTGCAAGGAAAAAACCATTCATGTTCATCCTTAAGGCATGCTTCAGCTGGAACAGACATGAAATGTCGACTAGCCATATATGAAAGCAACAAGCTGTGACACAGTTGTCAGTTTCCCTTCCTGGCATACATGTTAAAGTGGATGATTTGTTATAATATCTGAGGTTTCCAGAGTCAAAGTTACTCTGTGGGTTCCCCAACCTCCAAATTTATCTAGATCCCAATAGGTCTCTCTGGTTTTTGTTTTGGATGTTGCATATATGCATTTCATTTACTTCTTTAACAAAAAATTCTTAAATGCTGAAGCCTAATAGTGATTTGGAGAAGGCAATGGCACCCACTCCAGTACTCTTGCCTGGAAAATCCCATGGATGGAGGAGCCTGGCAGGCTGCAGTCCATGAGGTCACAAAGAGTCGGACATGACTGACTGACTTCACTTTGACTTTTCACTTTCATGCATTGGAGAAGGAAATGGCAACCCACTCCAGTATTCTTGCCTAGAGAATCCCAGGGACAGGGGAGCCTGGTGGGCTGCCATCTATGGGGTCGCACAGAGTTGGACACGACTGAAGCGACTTAGCAGCAGCAGCAGCATAACAGTGATTGAAAGTTTAATATCTGCCCAGACAATGCAGAGACCTTAGACCACCTCACTCTATCTCTATTTTAGCCTTCATACTATTGTTGAGTATTTTGGTTTCTTCATATATTTTGAAAATTGCAAAGTATTTTCTCTGTTATCTCATGGAGTCAATATTCATTTATATTTACCAACATATCTACCAATTCTTTTGATTTTTCATTGCTGAAGACATGCCATTCTGAAAACGTTAAAGCCGTAAACATAAAAAGAGATGTTAGGAATCCTGCAACAATTTCCAGTGGCAATGAGGTGAGTTTTGGCCTTAAACATTACACAGTGGGTACACAATTCTTTTTATGCAAGTATAGTTGAAATACACATGTGATACGATGTGCATTGCTTTGCTCTCTCTTCAGACCCCCTCACCCATCACTGCCAGGCCCATGCTCAATGCCACTCTTCACCTTAGCTCTCTCCTCTCCATTGCTCCACAGCAGAGTTGTATTTATATGCCACAATTTAGTAAATCATAAGCATGCTTCCCTCAGGGAAGGAAGGAGGTAAGTTCAGTTCAGTCGCTCAGTCGTGTCAGACTCTTTCTGACCCCATGGACTGCAGCACGCCAGGCTTCCCTGTCCATCACCAACTCCTGGAGTTTACTCACACTCATCTCCATTGAGTCGATGATGCCATCCAACCATCTCATCCTCTGTCCTCCCCTTCTCCTCCTGCCTTCAGTCTTTGCCAGCATCAGGGTCTTTTCCAATGAGTCAATTCTTTGCATCAGGTGACCAAAGTATTGGAGCTTCAGCACCAGTCCTTCCAATGAATATTCAGGACTGATTTCCTTCAGAATGGACTGGTTGGACCTCCCTGCAGTCCAAGGACTCTCAAGAGTCTTCTCCAACACCACAGTTCAAAAGCATCAGTTCTTCGGCGCTCAGCTTCTTTATGGTCCAGCGCTCACATCCATACACGACTACAGGACAAACCAGGGCCTTGACTAGAGGGACCTTTGTCGGCAAAGTAACGTCTCTGCTGTTTAATATGCTGTCTAGGTTGGTCATAGCTTTTCTTCCAAGGAGCAAGCATCTTTTAATTTCATGGCTGCAGTCACCATCTGCAGTGATTTTGGAGCCCAAAAAAATAAAGTCTCTCACTGTTTCCACTGTTTCCCCATCTATTTGCCATGAAGTGATCGGTATGGACGCCATAACCTTAGTCTTCTGAATGTTGAGTTTTAAGCCAGCTTTTTCACTCGCCTCTTTCACTTGTGTCAAGAGGCTCTTTAGTTCTTTGCTTTTTGCAACGAGGGTGGTGTCATCTGCATATCTGAGGTTATTGATATTTTTCCTGGCAATCTTGATTCCAGCTTGTGCTTCATACGTTCTGGCATTTCGCATGATGTATTCTGCATATAAGTTAGATAAGCAAGGTGAGAATATACAGCCCTGACATACTCCTTTCCCAGTTTCTTGTTGCTTTGGCTCAGCCTCTTCATTCTTTCTGGAGCTGTTTCTCCACTGACCTCCAGGAGCGTATTTGGCTCCTGCCAGCCTGGGGAGTTCGTCTTTCACTGTTGTGTCTCTTCGCCTTTTCATACTGTTCACGGGGTTCTCAAGGAAAAGCTACCGAAGTGGTTGCCATTCCCTTCTCCAGTGGACCACAGTTTTTCAAAACTCTGCATCATGACCCTTCTGTCTCGGGTGGTCCTACATGGCATGGCTCATAATTTCATTGAGTTAGACAAAGCTGTGATCCAAGTGACCAGTTTGATTAGATCTGAAGACTGGCAGTGCTTAATTTGTGGCAGCTTCACAGGACTGGGGAAAACAGACTTCACTGTAAAGAATCTCACATGCACCAGGATCCATGGCAAAAGCAAGAATTTGCTAGGAGCCTAGGCCAGACTATCTCTGGTCTTGCAGAGTCTCTTGGAGAGGCAGGGGGCAGCCGCAGCTCATTCTGCTGATGTAGATCTCGGTGTCACACACACCAGGGAACTTTGACCTGTGCCGATGCTGCCGCTGTGTTGGCTCATTAGCGCCGAGAACAGCCTGCAGGCTCCAGTGCTGAGATGCCCAAGGCCAAACAGCAAGCAGAGTCAGGACACAGGCATGCCCATCAACAGAAGGGCTGCCCAAAGGCTAGAGAGCCTGCAGTTCAGCTCAGTTCAGCGGCTCAGTCGTGTCCAACTCTTGATGTTTCTCCTGGCAACCTTGATTCCATCTGGTGCTTCATCCAGCCCAGCGTTGCTCATGATGTACTCTGCATATAAGTTACATAAGCAGGGTGACAGTATACAGCCTTGACATACTCCTTTTCCTATTTGGAACCAGTCTGCTGTTCCATGTCCAGTTGTAACTGTTGCTTCCTGACCTGCATACAGATTTCTCAGGAGGCAGGTCAAGTGATCTGGTAATCCCATCTCTTTAAGGATTTTCCACAGTTTGCTGTGATCCACACAGTCAAAGGCTTTAGTGTAGTCAATGAAGGAGAAGATGATGTTTTTCTGGAATTCTCTTACTTTCTCTATGATCCAATGAAGGTGGGCAATTTGATCTCTGATTCCTCTGACTTTTCTAAAACCAGCTTGAGCATCTGGAAGTTCTGGGTTCACAGACTGCTGAAGCCTAGCTTGAAGGATTTTGAGCATAATCTTGCTAGCATATGAAATGAGCTCAACTGTATGGTAGTTTGCACATTCTTTGGCGTTTCCCTTCTTTGGGTTGGAATGGAAACTGACTTTCGTTTGAGTTGTGGGACCACGGCTAAGTTTTCCAAACTTGCTGACAAATTGAGTGCAGCAGTTCAACAGTCACATGTTTTAGGGTTTGAAACAGCTCAGCTGAAATGCCATCACCTCCTCCAGCTTGGTTCATAGTGATGCTTCCTCAGGCCCACTTGACTTCAGGATGTCTGGCTCTAGGTGAGTGACTACACCATCATGATTATCTGGGTCATTAAGATCTTTTTCGTATAGTTCTTCTCTGTATTCTTGCCACCTCTTCTTAATCTCTTCTGCTTCTGTTAGGTCCATACCATTTCTGTCCTTTATCATGCTCATCCTTTCATGAAATGTTGATATCTCCAATTTTCTTGAAGAGATCGCTAATCTTTCCCATTCTATTGTTTTCTTCTATTTCTTTGCGTTGTTCATGTACGAAGGCCTTTTTAGCTCTCTGCGACTCTCTGGAACTCTGCATTCAGTTGGGGATATCTTTACCTTTCTCCCTTGCCTTTCACTCTTCTCTCCTCAGCTATTTGTAAAGCCTCCTCAGACAATGGCTTTGCCTTCTTGCATTTCTTTTTCTTTGGGATGGTTTTCAGCATCGTCTCTTGCGCAGTGTCACAAGCCTTGGAGCATAGTTCTTCAGGCGCGCTGCCCACCAGGCCCAGCCCCCTAACCCTGTCTGTCGCCCCTGCTGTGCATTCTAGCATTACTGGCAGCCGCTGCATCATGTCCAGCTCCTTGCGACCCCCTGGACCTCAGCCCACCAGGCTCTCCATCCATGGGGTCTCCAGGAGAGAATGCTGGAGTGGGTGTCATTCCCTTCTCCGGGGATCTTCCCGACACAGGGACTGAACCAGGGTCTCCCGCATTGCAGGCACATTCTTTACTGTCTGAGCTACTAGGTCATACCTGAATGGCCTAGAGTTTTCCCCTACTTTCTTCAGCTTAAGCCTGAATTTGGCAATAAGGAGTTCAGGATCTGAGCACAGTCAGCTCCAGGTCTTGCTTTTGCTGACCGTATAGAGCTTCTCCATCTTTGGCAGCAAAGAACGTATCAATCTGGTTTCACTATTGACCGTCTGGTGATGTCCATGTGTAGAGTCTTCTCCTGTTTTGTTGAAAGAGGGTGTTTGCTATGACCACTGCGTTCTCTTGGCAGAACTCTGTCAGCCTTTCCCTCCCTTATTCTGTACTCCAAGGCCAAACTTGCCTGTTTCTCCAGTTATATCTTGACTTCCCACTTGTGCGTCCCAGTCCCCTATAATGAAAAGGACGATCTTTTTTGGTGCTAGCTTTAGAATGTCATGTAGGTCTTCACAGAACCAGTCAACTTCAGCTTCTTCAGCGTTAGTGGCTGGGCACTGACTTGGATTACTGTGATACTGAATGGTTTGCCTTGGAAAGGAGCTGAGGTAATCCTGTCGTTTCTGAGGCTGCACCCAAGTACTGCGTTTCAGACTCTTTTGTTGACTCTGAGGGTTACTCCATTTCTTTGAAGGGAATCTTGCCCACAGCGGTAGCTATAAATGGTCATCTGAGTTAAATTCACCCTTTCCGGTCCATTTTAGCTCCAGTGATTGCTAAGAGGTAGGTGCTCACTCTTGCCATCTGCTTGACCCTGACCAATTTACTCGGATTCGTGGACCTCACATTCCAGGTTCCTATGCAATATTGTTTACACCACTGGACTCGACTTTCACCACCACACGTATCCACGACTGAGTGTATTTCTGCTTTGTCCCAGCTGCTTCACTCTCCCTGGAGCTATTAGTAACTGCCCTCTGCTCTTCCTCAACCACACATTCAACACCTCCTGATATGGGGGATTCATATTCTGGTGCCGTATCTTTCTGCCTTTTCACACTGTTCAGGGGGTTTTCACAGCAAGGACCCTGGAGTGGCTCATCATTCCCTCCTCCGATGGACGAGGTTTTGTGAGCACGCTCCGCAATGATCTGCCTGTCTTGGGTGGCCCTACACGGCGTGGCTCAGAGCTTCACTGAGTACGCAGGCCCCTTTGCCATGGGAAGGCTGTGATTCACGAAGAGGAAGTCAACTCTATCTCAATTTAAGAAACAAGTAAAATGGGTATAAAATATTACCCACTCTGATGGCATGTGTGGGAGAGAGAGATAATGTGCAAAAACTCGTACTGGGGCATCTAGCGCATAGAAACTAGTCAATACATCTTGACTTGATTTGCTATTACTATGCTATTCACACGTGTTTCCTCCCACCACGTCATATACCCATGTACACGTGTCTTCCATCGTAGCTGACATGTCAGCTTGAAAGGATGGCTGCTGCTGCTGCTGCCCCACTGCTTCAGTCGTGTCTGACTCTGTGCCACCCCATAGACAGCAGCCCACCAGGCTCCCCCGTCCCTGGGATTCTCCAGGCAAGAACACTGGAGTGGGTTGCCATTGCCTTCTCCAAGGATGACATACCTTATTTAAAATTTCACATCTGATTTTCTGGTTTGTTTCATGCATTCTACATTTTAATATTTTGTGAAATTAGCAAAGAATTCTGTTGGATTACATCTATTAAAAATAATTGTAAATATTATAAGAATATTTTGCATTTTAGTATTTTGGGTCGATATCTGCTGTTTAAGATGCAGTAATGTCTCCTCTTTATGATACTCTTGCTTTTGAAAAATTAAATTTAAAAAAGTTCCTTCAGTTACTCCAACTCACCAAATCTGGGGAACGCATCTTCTCCGTCTCTATTGTTAAAACTGCTGATATGATAAACTGAGGATGGAAAGAGGCACACGCAAGTATTTTTTCATTTTCATCCAAGGAACTCTTCTCACAACTTCAACAACAACCCCTTTTTAGAAAAATTAATAAGCTTAATGAAAAGTCAGTAAAATAGAACATCGTATCAACCATTAATTGCTAAATTTAGAATCCATAACAATTTTATTATATTTGAAAATAGCTTATAAGTCTTTATTTTCACTCAGTGAGGCTGTCCTCATTTCAAACACCAGCCACAAGCTCAGGGAATTCCAGACAACCTGTACTTACAACCAAGTGGCCACAAATATCTTGTTCAGGTGCTAAGTCACGTCCAACTCTTTGTGACCCCAGACTGTAGTCCTCCAGGGTCCTCTGTCCATGGGATTCTCCTGGCGAGAATACTGGAGTGGGTCACCATCTCCTTCTCAGGGGATTCCCAGACCAGGGGCCAGAGCGCAGTCTCCTGCCCTGGCAAGCGCTTTAGCACTGAGCCATGGGGGAGCCCTCAGCGAATATGTAAGCTCTCACTGTCCACTCAGATTTGATGATCTCGTTCATAGAACTCAGGGAAGTAGTGCACTCATGATTATAATTTTATCACAAAGGATGCAAATCCGGACCAGCCAAGTGAAGAGGTGCATCAGATGACCTCTGGGATGGTCCTGGGCATAAAACTTCTGTGTCCTCAGCAGGCAACACCCCTGTGGAGCATCAATGCGTACCATCAGCCAGGAGACTCACCTGTTCAGAGCTTCACTACGGGGTTTCATTATTTACACAAGGTTTGTCTTTCTGGCATGGCCAGCCCCCCAAAACTCAAGTATCATGTGAGAGGCCCACCGTGATTAAGAAAGATATTCTGATCACTTGGGGGAATTCCAAGGAGTTTAGAGGCTAGCTCCAGAAGCCAGGCAGCCAGTTCTCTATTATGTATCAGAGAGCCACTCATGTCTCACTCACTGAGATACGTTAGGGCTTTCTTCCTTGTTTCACAATTATTTTTCTGGGTTCCCCAAAAGAGTAATCCAACTTTAATACCTTTTTAAGTTATCTCTCTTGAGCAATTTGAACTAATTTCTTTTCTGTTTTGAAGTTTCTTCAGAGGGTAACAGACGTTTGAGAGGAACTTGCATGAAATGCCAAAATTCCTACTGTAGATCTGTAATGGCCCCTGGAAAATTATCCAGTCTTAATAACAAATCCCAAGGTTTTCTTTTACAGAGATGGAGAAAACCACTACTGGAGACTCAAACAGGGGCTCTGCAGTTTAGTTTTTGAAAAATAAGAGTCACACGTTGACTTGCAAAGGAACCTATCCTGTATATTTTATTATTTTCTGAAATTAGTTAAAGACACTTGCTTTTGGTGCATCAAAGTAGATAGCCGCCAGGAATTTGCTGTCTGGCTCAGGAAACTCAAACAGGGGCTCTGTATCAGCCTAGGGGGTGGGATGGGGAGGGAGATGGGAGGGAGGTTCAGAAGGGAGGGGATACATGTGCACCTATGGCTGATTCATGTTGAGGTTTGACAGAAAACAGCAAAATTCTGTAAAGCAATTGTCCTCCAGTAAAAAACTGATGTTGTTTCCATTGGTAAAAACTGCCTGTATGACATTAAAAAAAAAAATAAAGACTGTCCACAGTGCAGGAGCCTTCCCCAGGCACATGGGCCTCTGCGTACTAGGGTTTCAGGTCACATCAAAGTGCGAATAGAAAGGTGTGCTCTGACAGAGGGTACCATGCGGGGGAATTTTAAGAGGTTCTTCAAAAAGGTCTCTCAGAGAAGGTGGCGTTTAGGCTGAGATGTGCATGGTAAGCATTTACTTAGTGAGCGAGCCCTCTGGGAGAGGAAACTGCTACTGCGGAGGATCGAATTAGAGCAGCTGAAAGCAGCGCGGATGAGAAGCTCCAGGGTGTCAAGAGACGCTCAGTCGCCCCGGGCACTGCGACCCCGCGCTTCCCCCGCCTCCCCGCGACCCGGCGACACCTCGCCACTGGCTGCGAAGCTCTGCTGCACCTGCGGCATCAGCGGCCGCTGCACCTTCGGACGCCCGTTCAGTTCGGTCTTTACAAAATTCTTTTCACGGGAAAAACTCCAGTTCTCTGGAAGACTGCAAAAGGCACCTGGAACAAATCTTTCCTCAGAAAGATGAGAAGGTTTTGGGAAGACGGAATCATGAAATTGCTTAAAAAATGGCGGAAGGTAGTGGAAGAAGACGGTGAAGACATGCTTCAATAAAGTTCTTGGTGAAAGTGAAAAATGTGTCTTTTATGCTTACTTAAAAGAGCGAAGGAACTTTCTGGCCAGCCCAGTGCCTCCTCTCACACAGAGCTGATCCCCCGGCCTCGCTCAGCGCGCTCTGCCCTGACCACGCCGGCCGCCCTGGTGCCCAGGGAGCTTCACGGGGCGGCTGCCAGTCCAGGCCCTGCTCCCCTTGCACGCTCTGCCCCCGGCTGGCCCTGGGGCTCACCGGGTCCACTCCTCCTCCAGGTCTTTGCTCAAATGTCTCTTCTCAACGAAGCTTGAATATGCTGTAAAAAACTGCAACCCGCACTCACCTCATAGCTCCTTCCCTTCCCCTACATTTTATCCACCCCCTCAATCCTTTTGATCTAAGGTGAGGATCTCGGTGTGTGTGATAACTGAGGCACTTGGAACAGAACCCGGCCCACATTAGGTATGTGGCAGATGTTTGCCAAGCCAAGGAACTGGAAATATTTTTGTGAGATAGGGAGACACTATTGAGAAATTTGGGGGAAGGTCAAGAAGATGGGCTACTTTACTCTGCTGTAAGACGATCTGCTAGTGATGCGGGAGGTATGGGTTCGATCCTTGAGTTGGGAAGACCCCCTGGAGAAGGAAATGGCAAACCACTCCAGGATTTTGTCCTGGGAGGACAGAGGAGCCCAGCGGGCTGTGACCCAAGGGGTCGCAAAGAGTTGGAGTCACTTAGCGAGTGAGCAACAGCAAGACAACGCAAACTCCTCGGTGACCCCTGTGGGTCCTTCCGAACTTCTCTGATGCCAGTGACACCCTGCTTTCTCGTCTTTGCTCTTTTGAGGAACTACTTTCAGAAGTCCCTTCTGTTGCCTGAGAAGCTAAGCTCTGGCTGTTTGCGTGCCTATTTCATCTGCAAACATGAGCCTTGTAGGGAAGCCCGGCAGTTGCCAGCCATTTCCTTCTTGACTAGCATGCTCTTTAAGAAACTTACCATTCCTTGGGCTCAACATTCACTTAATTAAACAGAATATTTGTATGCAAGAATTTTATATATAAATGTATCATTTAAAAATGGCTTCAACAGACACAAGAAGGAATCGACAGCAGGGGCTGTATGTCTCCACTGATGGTGTCTCTCTCGTGTTGCCTGGCCACAGACGCAGGCACTGAGCATCTTCAAGAAATGAGTGAGTGCTCACCAGTGAGATTAGTCACTTACAGACAAGAGTGTCCAAAATGGGTGTCCTGATAGCAAAGCTATAGGCTTATACTCTGTCGATAGTTCTACAAATTGTCTGGTATAAAAAAAGTAGCCAGATCCGTCCCAGAGCACCGTTGATCAGGCCAATCATGACCTGGACAGCCTACAAGAAAGGAATACCGCAATCAAGTGCCCAGACGTAAAACGCCAAGAAAGTTACAGTGTGGGTGCTTGGAAGGGCTTAAGGGGTATAGCTGCCACGTTTCTGAATCATAGGGGTCTCCAACACTATTCTTACTTGGGCTTAGAAATTATGAAAAACTGGAGAGAATCCAAGGGGACGGAGGAAGGTGGCAGCCATCAAGCACTTGGAATCTCTGTCTGCAGCTCAGGGGTCACCACGAGAGTGGTTAGTGACATGTACAAGTGCGGCTGTTTTCAGGCAAATGAAGGTGTCGAGGGGCTTATTCACAGCCCAGGTCAGAAGGACGCTGGCCGGGGCCCTTGGGCTCTGAGAGAGGGGGAGGCCCCGTGAGCCCTTCGGCTCTCCTTCCTCTTGCCGCTTTGACGCTGCACGCGCCATTCTTAGTTCCAGCTCTTTTCTCTGACACGTTTCTACCACCCCCACGCCCTTCAGCCCGTTGATGGGACAATGCTTTCCTTCTGGCAGCAGTTCTGACTTTCAGCACTACGAGGTGGGGGACCCACTCAAAGCCAGACCTGCTGAATCTGAAGATCCCGCCCCGGTGATCTTAGACGCTCTCCTGAGGTGTGATGGGCCATCTTACGGCCCCGGCTTCTGACCTGACTCAAGGCCCCAGTACTCTGGGGTGTGATGGAGACAGACGCAGCATGCTAGGTTCTGCTGGGACAAAGGAGTATAAAGAGTGGCCTAGAAATTCATCTTCCCTGGAATAAATGCACAAAGAGTATGTCAAGAACACAGAGCTGAGAGGCGACCAGTGTCCACAAAGCCCTGTGGCCCAGCTTACCTCTTGACTCTAACCCTGACCTCATCATCTCCTCTAAGACCCACAGTCTCAGATTTACTTCAAACTCTTTACAAACATACATACATAGATAGACAAGAGAAAATCATAGAGGTATGATTGCTGCAACCCATTCCATTGACTCTCTTCCACTGGGTAGCTGAGACGGAGGACTCACTGTCTTTTTAAAAATAGTTGGAACTTGCAATATCACCATCATTTATCCACTCAAGTAGCACTTAGTCCTTACCCCCAACATTCTGGCTTCTTCTTTCAACACAAGGTGATGTGGTGGCATCTTATCCAAAACGTAACATAGGCATTAGAGAGAATGAATGAAATCTATCTCTAGAAGAAAATGTAAAAAAAAACCCAACATGATGATTTTCTTGTATAAGCCACTGTAAAGTCACTGAGAAATTTCTTCTTGCTTTCTCTAATTTTTCACAACTGAATAACTCCTTGAAATAATAACTAAAAAATAACTTATTAATATGCTCTCTTGGACAAAGCTAAAAAGTTTTAATTGTCCTGCTAGACTTTATCCACTTTTCACCAACCTAAAGACACTTTAAAAGAGTCCTTAGGATTCTTAGGTGCAGACGACAGGATGTAATCTGATTGGCTTAAGCAAGATAGGCTATTGGGCACTAGTGAGCTCGGAGGATCCCTGGGAGGATAAAACCAGTGGGACAGGGCCCAGAGCCCAAGCACCAAGCTAGGCGGAGGAGACCAATATCCCTGTTAATTCCCCCTGCAGGGCTCTGCTGCGGAGGCCAAATCTTCCCTGCTCCCTGGGCCATCATCTGTGCAAGCGGACCTGATGCCCAGTGTAGAGCAGCTTTTGTTTGGCTCTTTCAAATTAGATTTCAGGGCATGAGAATGTGACTGGAAGAACCTCAATCAAATGCCTTCACTCTCACCACAGGGGAGGCAGTGGAATTTATTTATTTACTTTTTTGATTCAGCTTTCAGAAAGACAGCTTTCACAATTTAGCAACCAATAGAAAAGATGTTCAAAAGAGGTGGCAGCCGCGAATGACTGATCTCTGGTGGACGCCTTCGGGATATATGGTCCACCCACCGCAGGCTCATCCTCCACATCCGAGGAACTATTCCCTGGTCACATCTGGTTGGGGGGCGGCGGAATCTGCCTCCAGTTGGACCCACCAGTGCCTCTTTCCCTGGAATTGTGTACTTAGAACAAAGCTAGTTTCTTCTCAACATACAATTTAATCTGGGATTGTCTCTTGAGAAGAATATATAAATCCTTAGAGAGCACTGATAGGTTCTATGGGCTGAAAGGATATCCAGAAGAATCAGAAATGAGGAAAAAGAACAAGAAAACTGTTGACTTTCAACTTCCTAATTCCAATGCTTTCCTGAAACTTAAGAGGCCTTTTTGCTCTTGGGTGCTGGATAGCATACACATATCCTTAAATACAGTTTCCTTTGTTTTGCTTAAACTGACATGAGTGTTTCCTGTCACCTGCAATCAAAGTAATTTTTTAATCTGTGCTTTGTCTTTCCCATAGCTATCATCCTATGACTTTGAGAATTCACTTTTCGGTTATCCAAAATCTGATGGATCGTCATTCTCTCCCCGGTTTAGACTTTTTCCTCAATCTTTTGTCAATAGCCAACTCTGACACAGAAGTTCTTGATTTCCAAATCCTTACTTACATTTATTTCTCTTCCAATTTACATCACCCATCAATTCTCAAGGATAAATTATCAAATAGATGTACCAAAGACATGTGAAGCATGGAATACATTATGACATGAGAAAGACATGAGAAAACGGAATACATCATCGTGGAGCAAGCGGCACACGTCTGAGTTCAAGTCTTGCTCACATCAGTTTCCAGTGTGTGCTCAGGGTCTGTTTTGCCCAACTCTTTGCAATCCCATGGGTTGTAGCCTGCCAGGCTCCTCTGTCCATAATATTTTCCAGGTAGAGTACTGGAGTGGGCTGCCATTTGAATAGCAGTGGGATCCCCTACTCAAAGGGATTGTCTCAACCCAGGGCAGATTCTTTACCGCTGAGCCATCCGGGAAGCCCTTATGTCAATTACTAATTGGCCCAAATCCTACTCAAATATTTCCGAGAGTTAGTTTTCTGATCCCACAGAGTTGGTTTGAGAGGCAAATAATAGGAACTGGCACGTACTTGAAAATCAAAATGAATTCACACTTAACTATTCCTTCCTATTTCCCTTCAACCTTTCTCCGGTTACTTGAGTGTGAGAGCCCATTCACCTGTTTCAGTTTTGGATACTTTTTGCGATATCTGGGCTCTGTCTTGTTAGAGACGAGTTCATTGATTATTTCACGTAATTATTTTGAATTATCCCCTGAGTTTAGTATCTGCCGTCATGAATTTACGCCCAGCTTACCACGGCAGCAACCGTAGTGCGCCCCCACTTTAGTCCAACTCCCAGAAAGCTGTCTGCAGACCATACATCCAGTAGACAGTGGCCGCTGCCATGTTTGCGCCTCCACGAGGCCGGGAGACTGAGGCCCCGGCTTGCGTCCGCCCTCCGACTCCGCAGGCGCCTCATTGCAACAGCGCAGCTGCACGACCCCAAGTCTGACGGCCCAAACTGGGTACACCCCAATCACAACTCACTGAAGAACAGGAAAACACAAAGCAACAATAGCCCAGTGACCACAGGGGAGAAACACGAAGCCCTAAATCCAGTCTCGGGTCTATGATAACAATGACGTCCCTAAACTGGGGATCGAGTGTGGAAATCGCTCACTTGAAGTCAGCGGCTCCTGCTTCCCTCAGGCCCGGGGGCTTCCCGCCGTGTGGCTCGGGAGAGCAGGGCACGATGACCCCCGCTCTGCCCCCTGTGCGGCACCCTGTCCATTCCTGCCCGTGGACATTTTCACTGCCAAGTGTCACTACACTCGCAGTTTTGAGCACCTTCTTGTATACGTTTTTGCTGCTGTGAGGCTTCACACATGTTGCAGGGGCTGGCTCTAGCAATGTATTTGTAAATTATTTGAATTTGATAATTGTTTGGTAAATCAACCTGACAAAATAAAATTCTGTTAATCCGTTACCACAAGTAGACAGATTTGTTTACACCAGCCATGTAACCTGTGTTTGGAAAGGCCACCCTCACAGAGCAGTTTCTCTGGCATTTATTGAATTAAGTCTGGGTGTCTCGGGAGATTCCCACAAAGACAAGTACAGCCATTCTCTGGAGCAAGTGGATTCAAGAAAAAAAGAACAGGCTGACTGGGACATACGGCATGTGCCAAGAGCCTGGGGCAGAGAAAACAAACTTTGGTTTTTATATCTAGTGTTAATCTGAACGTCTATGGGCAAGTCAGCTGATCTGCAATAAGTAATTTCCAGAAGAACCACTTTTCAATTCTCTGTGGCCATTTACATAGCTAGTGGGAAGCCGCTATATAACACAGGAAGCCCAGCCTGGCCTCTGGGCCACCAACA
>SJYF01003435.1:529225-541658 GCA_006410515.1 Procapra przewalskii | reverse complement strand
GTCTGGCTCAGGTCACGCAGCGCGACAAGCTCCAGGCGCATCCAGGCTGCTGCACAGGGCGCCGCTTCCTCTCCGCGGTGGCCACCATCGCGCTTGCACGGGGACCGCGCTCTCCACCCAGTTCTCCGCTGACGGCCGTTCAGGCTGCTTCCGCGTCTCGGCGGCTGCAGGCCGCGCTGCACCGCATGTTGGGCTGCGTGTGCCCTTTCACACCTCTGTGGCTCTATGCCCGCGAGCGGCAGGGCCGCAGCACACGGCAGCTCTGGCTTTCTTTTTTTTTTTAAATACATTGCTGGATTTATTTCGTTAGTGTTTTGTTGAGGCTCTGGCTTTTTTAAGGAAGCTCCGCGTTGCTCTCCACTGCGGCTGCACCAGTTACGTTCCCACCAGCAGCGTAGCAGGGTGCTCATGTCCCCACACCCTCTCCAGCACTTACCGTCTGTAGACTTCTTGATGGTGGCCATTCTGCCTGGTGTGAGGCGGTATCTCATTGTAGCTTTGATTTGCATTTCTCTAAACATCAGTGCTTTTGAACGTCTTTTCATGGGCTTCTTGGCTGTGCGTCCCCTCTGCAGAAGCGTCTATTTAGGTCTTCTTCCCATGTTTTGACTGTGCTGTTTGTTTCTGTGGTATCCAGCCATGTGAGCTGTTTGTGAATTTTGGAGACTAAGCCTTTGTCATTCACATCATTTGCAAATATTAAGAACAAATATTTTTCTACTCAGACTAAATTATTACTTAGTACAGTGTTGCTTATATATCAGTTTGAGTAGGAAACTATACTTCTCATGTTCATTTTTTTCTCTCTTTTCACGAGACCCTGATCATATAACACAACATTTATTTCTGAAATAATTCAGCCCAATTTAATTTCTTGACCCCCATTTCCCACCACTCACCCCACAGAGATGTAGTTTAGCCTCATTAATGTACTTACCATCCCATAATAATGATGTTTACCATCTGCAGATTGCCTTGCTTAAATAATCTTTATTCTGAATCAGTCTGATAAAATTAATTAGAAGTAGAGAAGGAATCATCAGAAAAAACTTTTCCCTTGGATTTTACAGTTTCTCTTGATACTCAAGGGCTGCACCTCCATTTGTACTGCAGAAGGCATTTCCTTTTAAGCATATACGAGTTGGGCGTTACTCCAGAGAAATTCGGGTTTTGAAAGCCTAATACCTCCTGATCACTGCTTGCCTTTCAGTAAATTTTCTGTAAAATTTTCCTTCCCATTGCTAGTTTTTGGGATCCTCAAAAGGATGTCATTTGGGGAAGTTTCCCCATATTCTGATATTCTATAATTTCTACCATTATACTTATCATACAGTGATACTTTTGTTTGGGGAAAAAAAATCAATAGTGTTGGGTATAACTTTTAGCTTGGAGATTTACCTCTGTTATTCCCATTGCTTCACAGCTTAGACCTAAGGTTTCCTGGGCGTTCTTTCATTTCTTCACATTATTTGGGCATTTTGTTCTTATTTCCATTATCCTATCAGAACAGTGGCTGACTTGATCTCAGATATTTGTGCTTCAGCATCTAGTTAGCAATGTCTATTCTCAACAGATGCTTGACGGAGAGGAAAGTATTAACTAGGTATCAGTGTTTTCATCCAAGTATCCATGACATCCTAGAACCAGAAATACTTGAGACTAGGATCTGCTTCCCTCTATTTTTCCTCAACTCTCCCTTTCCTTCTTCTACTCCAAGATTCCAGGTCCTAGCCATTCCATTCTCTCGTTATTTCCTGAATCTCTCCATGTCTCTGTTCTAGAACACATGGGCGAGTCACTGTCTCCTTAATGGTAACTTTGTATTTTTTCTGAGTTGTTCTTGTGATTCCATTGATACCTAAGCCTGGACCTGTGCTATGGCTACTGGGGAGGAAAGGGCAGATGTATCTTCCATGAAAGTTCTCTGATTCTGTGATGCTGAGCTCAACTGGAGATAAAGTTTGCCCTTTAGATGTGAAGTAGTAGGTATGGAGGAAGTAAGAACATGGCTCCATTTCAAAGCCTTCTCGTCTTTCCCAGCTTCCCCGTTCTCACCGCCAAATCTTGGCTTCTGAACCACTGAAAACGCTGAAGGTCTTGAGCTTTAAGGTCCAACTGCTCTGAAATTTTGAGGAGTCACGTCACGATCTTCAGCATTTGAATGTCCCTAACCCTGAAAACAGCCTTTATAAGGCTTTTTGTTGTTGTTTTTCAGGGGACTGTCTATTGAGGTGAGCAGACCTCAGCCAGAAAATCATGTATCTTTTTTCTTATTCTCTTATGAGATGTGAATATGAAAATGTCCTGTAATATAAAGCGCCTTTGCTACAGAAGGTTGCTTACATCTGCATAGAAACCCACGCAGTAGACAACAGCTAGAGCAGAGTACATTCAGTTCCCTATAGTTGCAGCTTAGAGACGACACCATTTACACGTAATTCTGATCAAAACCTTAGTTCTCCAAACAGGATTCGTCATAGAAGACAACATTTTCTGATTCACCACGGGAGAAATGAGATACCTACCACATCTTTATCATCTTCTATATTTTGCTTTGTACAACCAATTGATCAAAGTCGATGTCACACACAACTCCAAAAGGGTGAATAGGAACAAATAGTTTGAAAGGATTTTACCAGCTCTCTGTTATCAAAAAGAAAATGTCATTCTTATATATCTTCATATGTTAACACTTAAAAAAATAAAAGTATAATAAAATTTCAGGAAGATGAAAAACAGAATAGGAAAAACTGCTCATTATATTCTCCCACCCTCAATGACTATGGCTTTATATATATATATATATATATATATAAAATTACATATAATTATATATGGTTACACATACATATGGTTACATATATATACACCATACTTGGTTACTACTTAATTAACTAGTTCCACAGCATATATTAGTTTCCATTTTGCTGAATTTTTCTTATTTCTACAAAAAAATGATTTTACAGTAATTGGGATATATAGTATACCATGTATACCACATCAATACATGGTTACATATATACATGTCTAGTCAAGGCTATGGTTTTTCCAGTGGTCATGTATGGATGTGAGAGTTGGACTGTAAAGAAAGCTGAGTGCCAAAGAATTGATGCTTTTGAACTATGGTGTTGGAGAAGACTCTTGAGAGTCCCTTGGACTGCAAGGAGATCCAACCAGTCCATCCTAAAGGAAATCAGTCCTGGGTGCTCATTGGAAGGACTAATGTTGAAGCTGAAAGTCCAATACTTTGGCCACCTGATCCAAAGAGCTAACTCACTAGAAAAGACCCTGATGCTGGGAAAGATTGAAGGTGGGAGGAGAAGGGCATGACAGAGGATGAGATGGTTGGATGGCATCACCGACTCAATGGATATGAGTTTGGGTAGGCTCCGGGAGTTGGTGGACAGGGAGGCCTGGCGTGCTGCAGTCCATGGGATCACAAAGAGTCGGACATGACTGAGCGACTGAACATATATACATATATATCAATGATAACTGATAACTACTGAGGATGATTTTAAGGTGACTAATTTCACCAAATGAATAATAAGAATCACTGTGTTTTCCTCTGTTGTTGGGCATATTATCAGTACATTTTCACTGAGTGGACTTCTGAAGAAGACAGAATTGAGACAGTTGAGGTTCAGTGCTACAGAATTTATTTAGTGGAGAGACGCTGAAAATCAGGCCTGTTGCTAGAAAAGGGTCAGAAGGAGGAAGTCACAGCGAAGGGAGAGGAGGCTTGGATTGGTGGCTTAGGCTCAACACAGGGACTTCCATGTTGGGGGCAGGTGGACTAGACCCATATCCTTGCAAGATATTTGGGTTGGAAACAAGAATATAGAATCTGTAATTCTGAAAACCAAAACCTGAAGGACCCTTGCGACAAGGCCACCATGGGTTATGGGGATCAGTTTTCAATATTGACACCATTTAATAGTATCAGAACTCATGACTTCAGAAGAAGGTAAATTGAAAGTGGTCAAACAGAAGATGGCAAGAGTGAACACTGATGTTTTAGGAATCAGTGAACTAAAATGGACTAGAAAAGGTGAATTTAACTCAAATGATCATTATATCTACTACTGTGGGCCAGAATCCCTTAGAAGAAATGGAGTAGCCCTCATAGTCAACAAAAAAGTCCAAAATGCAGTATTTGGGTGCAATCTCAAAAATGACAGAATGATCTCTGTTTGTTTCCAAGGCAAACCATTCAGTATCACAGTAATCCAAGCCTATGCCCCAACCAGTAAAGCTGAAGAAGCTGAAGTTGAATGGTTCTATGAAGACCTGTAAGACCTTTTAGAGCTATAACCAAGAAAAGATGTTGTCTTCATCACAGGGGACTGGAACGCAAATCTAGGAAGCCAAGGATCCCTGGAGGAACAGGCACGTTTGACCTTGGAGAGCAAGACGAAGCAGGGCAAAGGCTGACAGCGTTTTGCCAAGAGAACGCACTGGCCACAGCAGACACCATCGCCCAGCACAAGAGAAGGCTCTACACACGGACCTCACCAGACGGCCAATATGGAAATCAGACTGACTATATTCTTCTGCAGTCAAAGATGGAGAAGCTCTATACAGTCAGAAAAAACAAGACCAGGAGTTGACTGTGGCTCAGATCATGAATTTCTTATTGCCAAATTCAGACTTAAATTGAAGAAGGAAAACCACTAGACCATTCAGGTATGACCTAAATCAAATCCCTAACAATTATACAGTGGAAGTGAGGAACAGATTCAAGGGATTAGATCTGATAGAGTGCCTGAAGAACTATGGACAGAGGTTTGTGACACTGTACAGGAGACAGAGATCAAGACCATCCCCAAGAAAAAGAAATACAGTATAAAAGGCTAAATGGCTGTCTGAGGAAGCCTTACAAATAGCTGAGGAAAGAAGAGATGCAAAAGGCAAAGAGGAAAAGGAAAGATATATCTATTTGAATACAGAGTTCTAAAGAATAGCAAAAAGAGATAAGAAAGCCTTCCTCAGTGATCAGTGCAAAGAAATAGAGGAAAACAACAGAATGGGAAAGACTGGAGATCTCTTCAAGAAAGATAGAGATACCAAGGAATATTTCATGCAAAGATGGGCACAATAAAGGACAGAAATGGTATGGACCTAACGAGCAGAAGAGATCAAGAAGAGGTGGCAAGAATACACAGAAGAACTATACAAAAAAGATCTTCATGACCCAGATAACCATGATGATGTGATCACTCACCTAGAGCCAGACATCCTGGAATGCGAAGTCAAGTGGGCCTTAGGAAGCATCACTACAAAATAAGTGGAGGTGAAGAAATTCCAGCTGCATTCTTGCAAGTCCTAAAAGACGATGCTGTGAAAGTGCTGCACTCAATATGCCAACAATTTTGGAAAACTCAGCAGTGGCCACAAGACTGGAAAAGGTCAGTTTTCATCCCAGTCCCAAAGAAAGGCAATGCCAAAGAATGCTCAAAACCGCACAATTGCACTCATCTCACACACTAGCAAAGTAATGCTCAAAATTCTCAAAACTAGGTTTCTACAGTATATGAACTGAGAACTTCCAGATGTTCAAGCTGGATTTAGAAAAGGCAGAGGAATCAGAGATCAAATTGCCAACATCTGTTGGATCATAGAAAAAGCAAGAAAGTTCCAGAAGAACATCTTCTTCATTGACTATGCTAAAGCTTTTGGCTGTGTAGATCACAAAAAACTGTGGAAAATCCTTGAAGAGATGGGAATACCAGACCACCTTACCTGCCTCCTGAGAAATCTGTAGGCAGGTCAAGATGCAACAGTTAGAACCAGACATGGAACAACAAACTGGTTCCAAATCGGGAAAGGACAATATTCAAGGCTGAATATCGTCACCCTCCTGAAATGCCAGGCTGGATGAAGCACAAGCTGGAACCAAGATTGCCGGGAGAAATATCAATAACTTCAGATATGCAGATGACACCACCCTTACAGCAGAAAGTGAAGAAGAACTAAAAGGCATCTTGATGAAAGAGGAGGGTGAAAAAGCTGGCTTAAAAGTCAACATTCAAAAAACTAAGACTCATGGCTTCTGGTCCCTTCACTTCATGGCAAATAGATGGGGAAACAATGGAAACAGTGACAGATTTCATTTTTGTGGGCTCTAAAATCACTGCAGTTCGTGACTGCAGCCGTGAAATTTAAAGACACTTGCTCCTAGAAGAAAAGCTTTGACAAACTAGACAGCATATTGAAAAGCAGAGACATTACTTTATTGACAAAGGTCCATATAGTCAAAGGTAGGGTTTTTCCAGTAGTTATGTATGGATGTGAGAGTTGGACTATAAAGAAAGCAGAGTGCTGAAGAACTGTGTTGGAGAAGACTCTTAAGAGTTCCTTGGACAGCAAGGAGATCCAACCAGTCGATCCTAAAGCAAATCAGTCCTAAATAGTCATTGGAAGTATTGATGTTGAAGCTGAAGCTGTAATATTTTGGCTACTTGATGTGAAGAGCTGACTCACTGGAAAAGTCCCTGATGGTGGGAAAGATTGAAGGCAGGAGAAGGGGACAACAGAGGATGAGATGGCTGGATGGCATCACCGACTCAATGGACCTGAGTTTGAGCAAGCTCTGGGAGTTGGTGATGGACAAGGAAGCCTGGCGTGCTGCAGTCCATGGGGTTGCAAAGAGCTGGACACAACTGAGCGACTGATCTGAACTGAAGCCATGACAGTGGAAATTACAGGTATGCTGGGGGACTCCTGAGATGTTCCAGGATTGTGTCAACTAGAGGCATAGAGTCAGTACTGAACTTAAGGCTCCCAGTGTTCTTGAATAAATTCAGAGGATAAACAGGGATTGGACCTCAACAAGATCTCAGATTTATTGCTAACATTAACAATGGAGTTTCAAGAGATGAACTGGAAAAATGATACAGTTAAGGTTGCGATTGTACCAATCCAGTAAAACGAACATTCTTATTATGCAAAAATAATCTGAAGCAATATCCAGAGGTTTTTATTTACAATTTCACTTTTAGTTTTCCTTCAGGGTAAGCGCCATAAAATATTACCATCCTGTACACCAATAGGACAGTTCTTTGATGTGCCACTTGTTTCTCTTAAGGGTCAATTTCGTGTAGTGAAATAATTTGGAGTTTAAGCCATCCTGATTAGTTCGTCAGGATGGCCATCCTGAGAAGTTCAGCAAGGGGCCAGCCCTGCGGCCCTTAGCAAGCAGCTTAACATTCCTTAGAGTTGTTTCTTAAAGTGAATCAGACGTAAGTCATTCCCTGAGGAAGTCTGCTATCCCAATTACTGTAGCCATTTTCATTATGTAGAAATAAGAAAAATTCAGCAAAACGCAAACTAACATAAGCTTTGGAACTAGTTAGTTACTCAACAGTTTGGGATTTTGAAGTAAGGAGTGCGTGCTGAAAAAACAGGCAATATCCAATGGGCTCTACTCAGAAAAGTTGGTTTCTAGGTCTTGGTTGAAGGCCCAGCTGTTTCAACCTCTGTGAAGCCCTAGGTAGATGGGATAGAGCAGAAGAGGGAGTCTACAGAGAAGGCTTCAGTTCCTACACAACTTACTTAGGACTGACTTCCATCCTCTTTCCCCTCTTAGCTTCTCCTCTGCATAACAACAAACCTATACAGATAAGAGCACGTGTGTCTGCCCAGCGTCCCACATGCATCGGAACATACACGGACACTGAACTGTAAACACACTTAACCAGACTCACTGTGGACGGACATGAAGCAGGCCATGCAAAAACGCCCGGTCATGCGCGCACAGAGCCGAGGACACCTGTTCCCGACTGCTCACGTCTACAGAATTCAGCTTTATTCTGTCTACAGACTATATTGACAAAATACATACAGCCCTGATAGTGAACATAAATTCTTGGATATTACAAGTACATGGGATATTATTTCCTTCACTGAAGATCAGATCTTGCTGTAATTGCCTTGCTCTTCTGAGGCCTGAGAAAGTTGGCCTCAGAGACACAGGGAACTGAGCGGAACTGGACTGCCTGTCATAGAAATGCCTTGGGTCCAAGCTGGGGCTGGAGTTCAGCATAACGCTAAGTCACGCGAGATATATCTCCTAATGTTTATGATGCATTCCATGTGGTTACTTGGGGTTTTGGGTGATCTGAGGTTTAGGAATGCGGGTATCCTTGGTGGTAAATCATCCATTCGCCAGTTCAGGAGGTGTAGGTTCAATCCCTGGATTGGGACGATCCCCTGGAGAAGAAAATGGCAAGCCACTCAAGTACTCTTGCCTGGGAATCCCATGGACAGAGCAGCGTGGCGAGGCTACAGTTCACAGGGCACAAAGGAGTCAGATAGGACTTAGTGAGTAAGCAGCAGCAGCAGCTTCAGGGGTGCAGGCCGCACCCTGAGCCGCGCCGACAGGAGGCGCATATGCAGAGCGTGACCTAAGGATGGAGGCCACCTCCACATCTTGCCAAGTGCTTACTTCGGTAAATCACTGAAGGACTGAAACGTAATTGTAAATTTGTGATGAAATTCTCATAGAAATCCGGTACTTACGTGTGGCCAAATAGTTTTTTTGGCTAAAGCAAAGACTAAAAATTCAAGGCATAGCAAAAGCAGACCGATCACCGCACTGCAGGCACTCACGATGTTCAGGGCCGTAGCGCAGACCATCTGAAATGGAGAGGAGGGTCACTCGGCCGCCGCAAGTCACGTGCACTCCAGTAGCAGGCTTATGTGGATTCTGATCTTCCCAGAATGGCAAGGTCATTAAAAGGACAGTCAGAACTTCAGAATTTCAGTAAGACTGAACTTTTGATGTGAAAGTGAAAGTCGCTCAGTTCTGTTCGACTCTTTGCGGCCCCATGGACTAGCGCCCGCCAGGCTCCTGTGTCCCTGGAATTCTCCAGGCAAGAAAACTGGAGAGGGAAGCCTTTCCCTTCTCCAGGGGATCTTCCCAACCCAGGGATCAAATCCAGGCCTCCCGCATTGCAGGCAGATTCTTTACTGTCTGAGCCACCAGGGAAGCCCAGGAAAACTGGAGTGGGTTGCCTATCTCTCTTCCCCAGGGGATCTTCCCAAGCCAGGAATCAAACCAGGGGCTCCTGCATTGCAGTCAGATTTTGTAGTACTTATATATTTATTCCTTCAAGGACAAATAACTATCGAATGTCTTATCTGTGCCATGCAAACTGTGCTCTTCGTGAATAAAGAGGTAGAAAAGATATGGTCTCTGAACTCAAGGAGCTTTCAGACTAATGAGGAAGACAAACAAGTGCGTGTTAAATGTGAATAGAAAGTTAACCCTACAGGCAAATCCAGAGTGCCTCCAAGGGTCAGATTACCAGAGAGCTAATATTCCAGGAGTTTGCCATGGCTCATTTTATAGTGCAAACAAGGGAGCTGACGGGAACTCTGAGAGACAGATGCTATCTAGATAGATTTAGGGTTTTATCTTGAAAAATAGTAGGAAATTCCACTGCTGGGCCAGCCTACTCTGGTTTCAGGCCGTATTCTTCTCAAGGCATGTACTGAAGACAGTATCTATGGAAAATGTCGCGGCACAATGACATTTTGTTCGTGTATGATGTCAGAGAGGTGCTGTGATGCTGCCACAGGAGACATTGTCTTACCCTCATTTTATTGTCCTGATTTGCATCAGTAGGATTTATTTTCATTTTATATAAATTAGATAATGAGCAGGATAAACTAACGGATTCTGGAACTTATTTCACCAGATAGATTATATGTTTATCTGTGTTGCTGTCCATGGTTATACAGTGATCTGTTTATTCTTTAGGAAAAAAAAATCTGCTTTAAAAAGACAATCATATTGAAATAATATATTCATTATTTCATTCTTATAATCTAGATATTCAAAATCATTGCTTAGTAAATTATAGTATAGAAATATAATTCAGTCTTGATTTTTAAAAATTGGACTGTGTTTGCTTTATGATGCTGTGTTAGTTTCTGCTGCACAACAGCGTGAGTCGCTTGTGTGTGTCCGCCTGTGCCCTCCCTCTGGGCCTCTGCCCCGCTGCCGCCCCGCCCCTCCATCCCCGAGAGCGCTGAGCGGGGCTCCCTGGGCAGCGCCGCAGGCTCCCAGCAGCGATTCTGCGCGCGGCCGCCGTGTCTGCCAACGCCCCGCTCTCAGCCCGTCCTGCCCTCCTGCCTCACTGTCCCCATGTCTGTCCTCTAGGTCTACGTGTCTCTGCTCCTGTCTGCAGACAGGTTCATCAGCGCCATTTTTTTTTAGATTCCATGTATATGCATTAATATACAACATTTTTCTCTGACTCACTTCACTCTGGGTGACAGACTCTAGGTTCATCCACATCACTACAAATGACCCAATTTTGCTCTTTTTTGTGGCTGAGTAATATTCCACTCTATACATGTTCCCAGAGAAGGCAACGGCACCCCACTCTGGTACTCTTACCTGGAAATTCCCACGGATGGAGGAGCCTGGTGGGCCGCAGTCCATGGGGTCGCTGAGAGTCAGACACGACTGAGCGACTTCACTTTCCCTTTGCACTTTCATGCATTGGAGAAGGCAATGGCAACCCACTCCAGTGTTCTTGCCTTGAGAATCCCAGGGACGGGGAGCCTGGTGGGCTGCCGTCTATGGGGTTGCACAGAGTCAGACACGACTGAAGCGACTCAGCAGCAGCGGTGTATACGTGTTCCACAGCTTCTTTATCCAGTCATCTGTCAATGGACATGTAGGGTGCTTCCATGTCTTGGCCCTTGTAAATAATGCTGCAATGAACACTGAGGTGAAAGTGAAAGTGAAGTTGCTCAGTCGTGCCTGATTCTTTGCGACCCCATGGGCTGTAGGTATATATGGTCTTTTGGGACTATGGTTTTCTCAAGGTGTATGCCCAGTGGTGGGACTGCTGGGTCACGTGACAATTTTATTTTTAGCTATTTTTTTTAAAGAGCCCCCATACTGTTCTCCATAGTGGTTGTATTAATTTACCTTCCCAAGAAGAATTTACATTTACAAGAGCATTCCCTTTTCTTCATATCTTCTCCAGCATTTACTGTCTGTAGACTTTTTGATGATGGCCATTCTGACTGGTGTGGAGTGATATCTCTTTGTGGCTTTGACTTCCATTTCTCTCATAATGAGCAATGCTGAGCATCTTTTCATGTGTTTCTCAGCTATCTGTATGTCTTCTTTTAAGAAATGTCTGTTTAGGTCTTCCACCCATTTTTTGGCTAGGATGTTTGCTATTTTTTGCTGTTGGTCTGCATGAACTGCATGTACATTCTGGAGATTAATCCTTTGCAGATATTTTCTCCCGTTCTGAGCACTGTCTTTTAAGTAATGTTTATGGTTTTCTTGGCTGTGTAAAGGCTGTTAAGTTTAATTAGGCCCCCTCTGTTCATTTTTTATTTTATTTTCATTATTCTAGGAGGTGGGTCAAGAAGGATCTTGTTGGGATTTATGTCAAAGAGTGTTCTGCCAATAACGCACAGGCAGCATAAAGTCTCTAAGAGTTTTAGAGTGTCTGGTCTTATTTTAGGTCTTCAAGCCATTTTGAGTTATTTGTGAGTATGGTGTTAGCTGCTGTTCTGACTTCATTTCTCACACGTAGCTGTGCAGTTTTCCCAGCACTTCGTATTGAAGAGGCTGTCTTTTCTCCATTGTATGCTCTTGACTCCTTCGGCTCAGATCAGGTGTGTGTGTGGGTTTACCACTGGGCATTCTGTCCTGTTACGCTGATCTGTATTTCTGTTTTTGTGCCAGTGCCATACTGCCTTGATTACTGTAGCTTTGTAGTATAGCCTGAAGTCAGGGAGCCTAAATTCTCCAGCTCTTTAAATCTTTATCAAGATTACTTTGGCTACTCGGGGTCTTGTTTCCACGCAAATTAGACTTTTTTGTTCTAATTCTGTGAAAAGTGCCAGTGGTTATGTTTTTATGTATATAATTTGTTTATTTTGTAATTAAAGGATAATTGCTTTACAGAATTTTGCTGTTTTCTGTCAAACCTCAGCATAAGTCAGCCATAGGTGCACATTTTTCCCCTCCCTTTTGAACATCCCTCCCATCTCCCTCCCCACCCAACCCCTCTAGGTTGATACAGAGCCCCTGTTTGAGTTTCCTGAGCCATAGAAAATAAGACATATGGACATCAGGAGAGGGGAGGAGAGGGTGAGATGTATGGAGAGAGTAACGTGGAAACTGACATTACTACATGTAAAATAGATAGCCAGTGAGAATTTGCTGTATCAGTTCAATTCAGTTCAGTCGCTCAGTCTTGTCTGACTCTTTGTGACCCCATGAATCGCAGGGTGCCAGGCCTCCCTGTCCATCACCATCTCTAAGAGTTCACTCAGACTCACATCCATCGAGTCAGTGATGCCATCCAGCCATCTCATCCTCTCTCGTCCCCTTCTCCTCCTGCCCCCAATCCCTCCCAGCATCAGAGTCTTTTCCAATGAGTCAACTCTTCGCATG
>SJYF01003435.1:514626-525741 GCA_006410515.1 Procapra przewalskii | reverse complement strand
AGGTACTCCAATTTCTTATCTTTCCATTTTACTCTCCATGGACATAAAACTAAACACTACAGGAAATCAACATATTCCAGACTCTTTACAATATCTCAAACATATTTTCCATCATACAATCAAACGTTCCTAGAAATATGAAAAAGAAGGAAGGAACAGGTAGTAATAGACACTGGATCATTTCAAGAAATCCAGACTCAAGTGTGATATAAGCAACGTCTTAATTTACGTTAAACGATTTATCATAATAGAAATTTAATTCCATGATTAATTCATACATCTTGAATTATTTTTATGGCTAATGAAATGTAACAAAGATTTCAATAATTGGAGTATATCCTTTTCCTTTCGATAAAGATTCAGTAGAAAATTTAAGTTCTTATATCTTAATGATCTATCCTCCAAAAATTGGAGGAGGTTTCTAGTGATTCAGAGACAATGCTACTTCCTTATGGACTCTCATTTTGTCAAGTAAAATCATTTTTAGAGTTGCTACAAACATTCTGACTTACCAAAGACCTTGAACGCTTCCTCTCAAACAATACTGTAAAGATTCCTGACAGCAAAAACTGGAAACAAAAATCACACTTATTAATACCTTGTCATTACATCTCCATGTAATAAACTTAAAAAGCAAGAGAATTCTGGAATGCCATAACATGAAGAGTATCATATCCACTCTTTTGTGGGACCATTGAGAAAATCATGGACCCCTTGAGGTGACTTTATGTGGCAAAAAGACTGTCAAATTTTACTTAGATTTTTTCTCAATCACAGTTTATTGAGCCTGTGAGATGAATTACAAGAAAATGCTCTAGTTGCTGAACTTATTACTAAACAATGCTATACCTTAGTGATATCACATGCAAGCACTTTAAATATAATGCTGAAATATTTTATTAATAGAAAACACCACATTTACAAAGTATTTGATTCATTACATATATTTAAATGTAAGAATTACATATGTCTTCAGTGAGTAGCTTGTTCTGTGACCTCCCATCAATCTTACAACTTGTCAGAAAGACGGCAGTTATGGTGCATCAGAACTTTATTTTTTCCACTGGTGCAAGTTTAATGTATGCATGGAAACTTTCAACAGCATTTCAAGAATAACTGTTCAGTTAGTAGTGAAGGAAAAGGAACCTTCTTTCCCCCTAAATGGCACCGCTAACACGCCAGCGCGCGCACAGGCGCTCAGGCACTCAGTCGGGTCTGACGGCCGCGGACTCTAGGCTGCCTGGCTTCCCTGCCCACGGGATTCGCCAGCAGTGACCCTGGAGGGGCTGCCAGCTCCCACCCCACGGGATCTTCCTGCGCCAGGGATCAGATCCACATCCCCGCGTCTCCCGCACGGGCAGCTGGATTCTTTACCAGTGAGTCACCTGGGAAGCCCAGCATGTCAGCACTAAAGAGCATTTTGGGGTCAGAAGGATATGAGTTTGAATTCTTTGAACTGTGCTTTCTGTGACACTCAACAGAGATTATGTGGCTTGTCATTAAGTTTTTCCTCTTTTATTGGTAAAGTGAGAATAATATTTTCTTACTAAGTGGTTACTGTAACAGTTATCTATGAAGTAATTTGCTGAATTATTTACAGTCAACTTGGTCCTCCAGTTTGTACCTATGACTCAGAACTACATTTTCCAGAATTAATTTCTGTTTTTTTCAGTTACAACAGTGTAAGAGAAAATCTCAAGCAATATTTGGAGGGTAGAAGGGAAGCAGAAACTCTAACTCTCAGAAGATCACAGTGACCAGACATGGCAGCCATGGGCTCTTTTTTCTCCCTCTCCTCTGTTATATTTTCACATTATCTTCCAGAGAAAACAATTTCTAAATCTATCCATGGTCTTCCCTTTGCACCCCCATTCTGGTTCAAGATTTAATTACAGAGCTTCAAGATTTAATTACATGCAATCTTCCTGCAATCCAAGAGACCCTGGCTCTATTCCTGGGTGGGGAACATCCGCTGGAGAAGGGATAGGCTACCCACTCCAGTATTCTTAGGCTTCCCTGGTGGCTCAGATGGTAGAGAATCCACCTGCAAGGCAGGAGACTTGGGTTCAATCCCTGGGCTGGGAAGATCCCCTGGAGAAGGGAATGGCTACCCACTCCAGTATTCTGGCCTGGAGAATCCCATGGACTATACAGTCCGTGGGGTTGCAGAGAGTCAGACAAGACTGAGTGACTTTCACTTTCAACTTGTCCATTCATGCTGGTGCCTTGTGAAAGTGAGTGTTTGTTGCTCAGTTGTGTCTGACTCTGTGATCCCAAGGACTGTAGCCCGCCAGGCTCCTCTGTGCATGGAATTAAGCTCACACGACTGGACAAATGGTAGACAGTATTAACCTTTATTCCTTTCTGCTACGTTTCTACGTCCACACAACTTCCTCAGGATTCTTTCTAGTACCCTGAGATGGGTGCTGCCTTTGTCTCCGGCCACTCATCTCAGCCATTTCACACACACTCTCTGTCGCCAGCACCCGGGGCCATCTCCATTTGAGGTGCTCATTCCAGTGTCTCCCAGAAAACCAAACCATACAACAGAGTCATCAAAAAAGCGAACAACCACCAGGGCAGCGTTTTGCTCTTTAATCTCCGGCAAAGGCAGACTCATAAAGGGGTTACTGTGGCCATTCATCACACGTTGCCGAGGCTGCTTCTGAAGGCCCGAAGCATGCATGCGCATTCTCTCTTGTAGCTCTGTTTCTGATCAATGAGAAATTAAGACATCAAAAGGGTATATGAGCAATAGTGATTGCCAACTGACTCACGGTAGATAATCAACTGCTTCAAAGGTGCTGACTCCCAGTTCCGTGGGGCTCTGGAGGAGGGCTTATGGCATGGAGACCAGCTAACGGGGTGTGGTGTGGCAACAGGAAAACCTTGATTTTATGTGGTGTAATTGATTCATGGCGTTTCTGTTTCCTCTGTTAGTGCGTTTGCCAGGTAAGGACTAGCGAAATGTAGGAGAACAGTGGGGGACACCTTAAATGGACGGGCTTACGAAGGGCTCTTGAAAGAGAGACATCACAGCTGAGGTGAGAGCGACCTGAAGTTTTGAGGCCAGAGGAGCTTTCCAGGGAGAGGAAACAGAAACACCTACAGAGGGGACACCTTCACTGGTTTAAGGAACAGAGCCAAGACCAGCGCGCCTGCAGCACGAAGAGGCTCCGCACTTCTATCCGGCTGCTCTGGGACCAGCCGTCCCCTTGCAGAGAGTGTGCTCTTTATCTTCCTTCTAACACTGACATTTAGAGGTTTTAAAATAATTGCTTTCTTGTTAACTTTTGTCTCCTCAACTGAGGAGAGTGAGATCTATGAAAGTGTTGGGGTTTTTTTGCCAAGTCTTGACCAACTCTTTGTGACCCCATGAAATGCAGCACACCAGGCTCCTCTGTCCATCACCAACTCCCAGAGTTGCCACCCAACCATCTCATCCTCTGTCATCCCTTCTCCTCCCACCTTCAGTCTTTTCCAGCATCAGGGTCTTTTCCAATAAGTCATCTCTTCACATCAGGGGGCCAGAGTATTGGAGTTTTAGCTTCAGCATCAGTCCTTCCAGTGAATATTCAGGGTTGATTTCCTTTAGGATTGAGTGGTTTAATCTCCTTGCAGTCCAAGGAACTCTCAAGCATCTTCTCCAGCACCACAGTTCAAAAGCATTGATTCTCGGGTGCTCTGCCTTCTTTATGGTCCAACTCTCACATCCATACATGACCACTGGGAAAACCACAGCTGTGAGTAGATGGACCTTTGTCAGCAAAGTGATATCTGTGTGTTTTAGGATGCTGTCTAGGTTTGTCAGAGCTTTCTTTTCAAGGAGCAAGCATCTTTTCATTTCATGGCTGCCATCATCATCCACAGTGACTTTGGAGCCCAAGAAAATAAAATCTGCCACTGCTTCCACTTTTTCCCCATCTATTTGCCATGAAGTGATGGGGCTAGATGCCATGATCTTAGTATTTTGAGTGTTGAGTTTCAAGCCAGCTTTTTCACTCTCCTCTTTCATCATCCTCAAGAGGCTTTTTAGTTCCTCTTCACTTTCTGCCATTAGGGTGGTATCCTTGATAGCTCAGTTGGTAAAGAATCCGCCTATGATGTAGGAGACCCTGGTTTGATTCCTGGGTTGGGAAGATCCCCTGGAGAAGGGAAAGGCTACCCACTCCAGTGTTCTTGGGCTTCCCTTGTGGCTCAGCTTGTAAAGAATCCTCCTGCAATGCAGGAGATGTGGGTTCAATCCCTGGGTTGGGAAGATCTCCTGGAGAAGGGAAAGGCTCCCCACTCCAGTATTCTGGCCTGGAGCATTCCATGGGCTGTATATAGTCCATGGTGTCGCAAAGAGTCGGACACGCCTGAGCGACTTCCACTTTCTCCTTTCATCTATGAAAGGAGAGGGACCTTTTATCTTACTTCAGCTTAGGTGTGTGTCTTTTTTTTTTTTTTTTAGGTGTGTGTCTTGTTCGTTGTTTTGTTCAAGTCCCTAGAACAGTTCTTACAAATCGTGGCAGTCCAGTATGTCTCTTTACTGAATGATTGAAAATATAATTTAAACGATGTAATTCATTTTAAAAATGAAGTGAAACAGTCAAGCGAAAAGCACTTTCAATAGAGGCCATGTCTTCTGATTCACTCTTCAGAGTTCATCTTTAACTGGTTCCCAGATGACAGAGACCAGAAAACACAGCATCCTGTGAAACACCAATCAAGATCCCTTCAGGTTTATTTGCTATGTGTGTAGATTACAATCTGACTCCAAAATCTATATGCTAAGGTGATACAAGGATAGCCAAGATAATCTTGAAGAAGAACAAGATGGCCTATACTCATATTAAAACTTATCTAAAGACAGTGTAGTGAAGACTGATATCATCACAATTATAGAAAAATAGGTTCAGAAATGGAGTCAGCCCTATCTGGACATTTGATTTATAGAAGCAAAAGAATCTTCTTCCCAATAAATGAAACTTTTGAATATTCATATTCTCTAAAAATAAAATGTGATCCCTAATGTATATCATGAACAAAAATAAATTCAAGGTACACTGGAAGTCCAAATGTAAAAAGGTTAGATTCTAGTACATAATATAAAAAAAAACTTCTAAATCTAAAAGCAGAAAAAATTTATTAAATTAGGTATAAAAAGTACTACCTATATAGAGGGAAAATCATCACAGTGGGTAGCACTGAAATTAATAAATTATTTAACTGAAAGACATCCTTAAGCCACAGAGTGGAAATGACGGTTAGAATACATAAACTGATACAGAGTTTATGTCCAGAATATATAAATAATTATAGCAAATAAGTACAAGACAGAGAGAACACCCAATTAAAAAATGTGAAGAAACTTGTGTAGGTACTTTTAAAAGAGGATGTCAAAAGAGACAATAAAAACTTCTCCACTTCATTAGTTAGCAAGGCAAGCGAAAGCTACAAGGTTAAAAGCACCGACCAGGGCGGATCAAATCAGGAAACTGAGGCTGCGAAGTGCCGGGTGCTTGTGCGCTCAGCAGCTCGATCGCGCCCTCAGGGCAGCCCTGCAAGCGGTGGCCTCCCGGGTGCCTTTGTCCCCGGAAACCTCCAGGCAAGGACACTGGCGGGGATTGCTGTTTCCTCCTCCAGGGGATCCTCCCGACGCAGGGATCAGACCCGCGTCCAGGCACTGCCGGTGGGTCCTTTACCACGGAGTTGGGGAGCGGAGCCCCGAGACTCTAAGGAAGCCGCGGAGGACACAGAAGGCAGTGATTTGCTGCCTGCTCAAAAGGGCGCAAACTGGTAAAACCACCTGGGAACAGCTTAGCATTAAACACTAAAGTGGAGTATGTGTGCAAACCTAAGACGCTGCGATTCTGCTTTCCTATATATACCTGCAAGTGACACCAGCGCATCGTTACTAACGGCCCACATGGGAAGTCCTGTAATCCTGCAAACTGGAAGTGACCTAAATGTCTGTTCATTAGATCAGATAAGCTACAGTAGATGGACACAATGAAATATTAGTCAGCAATAATACTGAATGAACTGCAGCTATACCACAGCTGTATCAGTAGCAGGGATGGATCTCACAACCGTAAGTTAAGCAAAGCAGCCAAATGCAGAGTAATGCGTACTGTCTGATTCTACGCACACAAAGTTTAAAAGCACCTAAGAGTGATGTGTGATATTAGAAGTCAGGTCAATGGTTAAGACAGGAGGGAGAGGTTACTGATCAGAAGGGATGTGAGAGGAATTTCTAAAGCGCTGGAATTTGCCTGACCTGGGTGTGAAAGTGGAAAGTGAAGTGAGTAAAGCCACAGAACTAGGACGAAAGAAAGAAGCAGCTGGGCAGGGTGAGGCAGATGGAACTTCCGGCACCAAAGGGAAATGGGTTACTGTTTTAAACCGAATGGTTCAAGTAGGCCTCATCGAAAGAGTTATTGATGATAATCAATCATTACAGTGGGTTGGCCAAAAAGTTCACTCGGGTTTTTCCCATGAGACCTGAGGGGTGTTTTGTCTCACCCTACACAACATTTTCTTTCTTTCCTTCTATAGCTTCATTATCTTCTAACATTTGACTCCTTGCTAGAATAAAGCTCTGAAAGGGCTGGGATCTTTGCTTTTCTTACCGATGTATTTCATACACCTAGAACAGATACGTGGTACATAGTATTGTATTGGCTGAGTGACCAAATTTCAAATGTATTATCACTCAGCATTTTGTGGGGATAATAGCATATCACTCACCATACTATCAGACATAATAAAATTTACTTTAGAAACTTCTGTTCAATTCTACCAAAGGCTTCTTGGATAGTAAAACAAAAGATTTCATTTTTATTTCCCTGTACAAATTCTATACAGTCTACTATTTCCATGGCAATAATGTTCTCTCAGCTTGTTTGCCCCACTGGAAAAAATAAATGCCCTGTGGGCAGTGGAACAATCACGACCATTTCCTGTTTTCCCAAAATGTCCCTTGTGCATCTTACCACTATTTCCCCCTGCTGCTGAGTCGCTTCGGTCATGTCCGACTCTGTGTGACCCCACAGACAGCAGCCCACCGGGCTCCCCTGGCCCTGGGATTCTCCAGGCAAGAACACTGACGTGCGCTGCCAGTTCCTTCTCCAGTGCATGAAAGTGAAAAGTGAAAGTGAAGTCGCTCAGTTGTGTCCGACCCTCAGCGACCCCGTGGACTGCAGCCTCCCAGGCTCCTCTGTCCAGGAGCACTGGAGTGGGGTGCCATCGCCTTCTCCATTTCCCCCTATCCAAGAGCATGTAAAAAGCGGATCTTTAACAAAACAGAGCCTCATTATAGAAGAATTTTACTGGTATGATCTAAGTTTTTATTTTTTTCCATATTGATATATGCCTTCCAACTCGATATAAGAATAAATCCCTTGAAAACAGATTGTGCATTTTCAGTGTAGCATACTGTCCCTGGTATGCTACACAGCTCAGAAACCATCATCAAATGAATAAATTAATAAAGAGCAATAAAGGAGTAGATTATTTACTCACAAAAGCTGCTGCCCAAAACGGGAATCCCGACAGAACTGCAATAGGAAGATACGCTTTTTGAAATGCTAGAATTTGGGAGACTAACAAATATGTCCAGAGCAGTCCCAGGGTGTGAACAAACAGACCAGTCATTATTTGCAAGGCCTGAGAGAAAAGAACACCATTAATTACTTACTTCCGCTCCAGTCCAACCTTTGAAAGGAACACACACCAAGAAAACGCCAAGGTGGAGGGGGAAGTGACCCTAATTTTAGGGTTTTCAACACTTAACTCACATGAGGAGGCTTTGTTAATATTTCAGAGCAGTTTGCAGACACAGTAGCTATAAACATGTCCAATATAATTGTACTAAGAGTCTGCTTACCTGCTGCATTCAAGAGGCTGTAGGGCGCGAGCCTGGGAGCCCCGAACTCAGCGCTCCTCAGCCCCGGGCGCGGCCAGCGGCCCTCAGCTGCAGAGGCGGCCCCTGGTTTACAGGCCGCCGTTCCTGGCACTGCTGGCCTTACCTGCCTTTCGCGCATGGCCCCAAGATTGGGCCTTGGAGTTTGATTCCGTCTTGCCCACCCATCATGCCCGCTTTTGAAGGTGGCTGTCAGATTCCTGCGTCCTGTATAAAGAAGAGCTAAAGAGCGAGTGAGCCCTGAGTCGCCTGGCTCTCTACAGCTCTTCCAGGGGCCTGCCAGGTTAGGTGTGGCAGCTTCAGAGCCACAGGAGAAGGGCAATGCTACGCTTGCTATGTGGAGCCCCCAACATCTCGCTGGAGGACCTTTCAGTAGGTTTTCAGAGATGTTTCTCAGCTGTGCCTGCTTCTGCCACAGCTGAATAAGCCACCCCTCCCTCCTATTCATCCACCAAACACAGGAATTCAGCTTGAAAAGAAAAAAAAAAAACTAAAGGAGTTATGCTGGCATTCAGAACCTAAACTCTCTTGCCTTACTACATCTCATATTCTTAAAAATAATTTAATTTCTTTCTTTTTTGGGGGGGGGCACACCTGTGTGGCATGAAGAATCTTAGTTCTCCACCCAGGGACCAAACCTGCGCCACGAGCAGTGGAGGAACACAGAGGCTTAAGCCCCAGACCACCAGGAAAGTCTGTGCGACTCATACTTCCAGGATGTCTGGGTAAACTGATATCCTTTTCCTCAAAAAACCTATCCTCTTAAGCAGGCTCACGTCAGCCTGAAGTCTGCAGTAGGCTTCTGTCCTGGTCACGTGACGATGAGCAGGGCTAAGAAGGGCTAGTTGGTGCGGTACCCCCTCGCCTGGAGAGTACCCCAACAGCTCCCCGACACACGAAGCTACGCGGGCAGGCTGCGGGGAAGGAAGCGGCAAGGGGACACTGCATCCGACAGGGCTTTTCCCACTACTGCAGCAGCACAGAGTTTTAGCTCCTTGCTGAAGCTGGAATACACTGACGTTTTCTAGAGTCTGAGTTTAGAAGATCGAAGGATTTTTTTTTAAATTTCATTTCCAAATAATTATAGATTGCGAAAATAGTACAGAGAGGTCCTCTGCCTCCTGAACCTGGAGGCTCCCGATGGGTTCACGACTGAATCGCAGCGCCAGGATGCAGAGACAGAGCTCGGCTCGCGGGTGCTTGGAGTGCTGCGCCCCTGTGTCGCGTCTGTTTTCCTGTCTCCCACCACCATAATCAAGAAACAGAATTCTCAAACTACTGCAAAGGCATCGTCCATCCCACACTTCTACAATCGCTCTCCCTCCGACTTCCTGGAAGGAAGGTCTGGAAACCACTGTGCTTCCCACCTCTACGCTTGTGTCATTCTGAGAATGTTACATGAATTGAGTAATTAAGCATGCAACTTTAGAGACGGACTTTTTCCATTCAGCTCGATGCCCTTGAAATCCATCTAAGCTGTTGTGGGTCTCAATGCATGTTCTTTCATCCGTGACATGGACGACTACAGTTTATTCAGTCATTCACCTACTGAGGAGATTTCCACTTCGATAATTTCCACACTGCGGGCTTTTACAGATAGAACTACTGTCTTCTTCTCTATTGTCTGGTTGTGGCAGCAGAGTAATATTGGCCTCTTCAAGTCATTCAAGCAGTGCCCCCTCCTCTCCTGTTTTCTGAAAAAGATTATGAAGAACTGGTGCCAAGCATTCTTAAAATATTTGGCAGAATTCTTTGGTGAAATATCCAGGCCTGGCAATTTCTTTTTTAGGAGTTTTTAAATGACAAATTCAAGAGCATTTCATATCTTTCCATTTCTGTGTATCATTTTCAATTTCTTTTATCCACATTTCATAGTTTTCAGAGTATACGCCTTCTTTAAGTTTATTCCTAGATATTCTTTTTGATGTAATTTTCTTCTTTTTTTGATATTCATCATTAATGCACAAAAAGTTAGATTTCTGTACATTATTCTTGTATCCTGCAGCTTCACTGAACTCATTTAGTATTTTTAATAGTTTTTGGGTGCAGATTTAGGGTTTTCTCTGTATAGCATCATGCCATCTGCAAATAGTCAGTTTTGCTTCTTCCTTTCCAACTTGGGTTCATTTTCTTTCTTTTTCTTGACTGATTTTTGTGGCTAGGACCTCCAATACCATGTTACATACAAGTGGTAAGAATGGATATCCTTGTCTTAGTCCTGATTTTAGAGGATAAGCTTTTAGCTTTTCACCATCATGTGTGACGCTGGCTGTGGGTTTGTCAGAAACGGCCCTTATTATGTTACGTTCCCTTTGCCCACTCCAGTGCTCCTGCCTGGAAAATCCCACGGACGGAGGAGCCTGGTAGGCTGCAGTCCATGGGGTCGCTAAGAGTCCGGCACTCTGAGCAACTTCATTTTCGCTTTTCACTTTCATGCATTGGAGAAGGCAGTGGCAACCCACTCCAGTGTTCTTGCCTGGAGAATCCCAGAGACAGTGGGCCCCCAGCTGTGGGGTTGCACAGAGTCAGACACAACTGAAGCGACTTAGCAGCAGCAGCAGCATGTTCCCTTTATACCCATTTTGATAATTTTTTTAAAAAATCATGAATGGGTATTAAATGTTGTTAGATGCTTCTTCTATGTATACTGAAATGATCATGTGATTTTTATCCTTTTTAAAATTGCAGTGTATCATATTGGTTGATTTGCAGATATTGAACCATCCTTGCCTCCCTGGAATACATCCTACTTCATCCTGGGGTATGATCCTCCCACACCTGCGCTCTCTCCTTGGCAGCAGCAGCCTTTGCCCTAGCGTGGAGCAGCGCAAGAGGGGTCAGAGTGAGGTGCTCGGCTTACATCAGTATGTACACTGGGGTAGCTGTGGGACGCCACTCAGGGTCCCAGGCAACTTCAATATTCTTAGTCTGCCTTGTTGCATGATTAAGTAAGCATGTGAACACCCTTTACGAGCAGTTCAGTTCGGCTCAGTCGCTCAGTCGTGTCCGACTCTTTGCGACCCCAGGAATCGCAGCACGCCAGGCCTGCCTGTCCATCACCATCTCTCGGAGTTCACTTAGACTCACGTCCATCAAGTCCGTGATGCCATCCAGCCATCTCATCCTCTGTCGTCCCTTCTCCTCCTGCCCCCAATCCCTCCCAGCATCAGAGTCTTTTCCAATGAGTCAACTCTTTGCATGAGGTGGCC
>SJYF01003435.1:494363-506465 GCA_006410515.1 Procapra przewalskii | reverse complement strand
TCCCGGACGCGGGTGAGCGGGCGAGGCCGCGCAGGGCAGGGAGGGCAGCCCACGCCGGACCGCTTGCCCGGAGGGTCCCGGGGAGGAGGCGCCGGACGCCGCCCAAGCGACCGAGCAGGCACGCAGGCGGCCGACAGAGGCAAGGCCTCGCTGCCCGTGCGGGCGCCACGCTCTGCGTCTGCGGGCGCCAGTCCGGGCCACGCCTGCCGATCCCCGGGCTGCTTCGCCCGAGCATCTCCATCACGCGCGCGGCCCCCGCTGCCTCTTCCGCCAGGCTTCACTGGCAACAGTCTTTCCGCTTTAACCCTCACAAGCTGCCCCGGGAAGAGAACTGCTCAGCAAAGCTGGGCTCTAGGCTTTATCAGATGCATGGGCACTTCAGCAAAACCTTTATCTTTCCTGTGCCTTCGGTTGTTTTTCTGTGTACCTCCCGTGTTCACACTGTGACTCTCAGAACTGAGATCGGGTTATACAAGTTTGAAATATGCTGTAAACAGGTCCCAACAACTAATAGATTAGAAGTCTAGCTCGAGAGCCATCTCCACGATGCCAGGATACTTGGCACCATCAGTTCAGTTCAGTCGCTCAGTCGTGTCTGACTCTTTGTGACCCCGTGGACTGCGGGCCTCTCTGTGTATCACCAATTCCCAGAGCGTGTTTAAGCCCATGTCCACTGAGTCTGTGATGCCACCCAACCATCTCATCCTCTGTCATCCCCTTCTCTTACCTTCAGTCTTTCCTGCTGCTGCTGCTGCTGCTGCTGCTCCTAAGTCACTTCACTCGTGTCCAACTCTGTGCGACCGCAGAGACGGCAGCCCACCAGGCTCCCCCGTCCCTGGGATTCTCCAGGCAAGAACGCTGGCTTGGATTGCCATTTCCTTCTCCAATGCATGAAAGTGAGAAGTGAAAGTGAAGTCACTCAGTGGAGTCCAACTCTTAGTGACTCCATGGACTGCAGCCTCCCAGGCTCCTCTGTCCACGGGATTTTCCAGGCAAGAGTACTGGAGTGGGGTGCTATTGCCTTCTCCTCAGTCTTTCCTAGCATCAGGGTATTTCCCAGTGAGTTACCTCTTTGCATCAGGTGGCCAAAGTGTTTCCGCATCAGTCCTTCCAATGAATATTCGGGACTGGTTTCCATTAGGATTGACTGTTTTGATCTCCTTGGAGTCCAAGGAACTCTGAAGAGTCTTCTCCAACACCACAGTTCACAAGCATTGATTCTTTGGCACTCAGCTTTCTTTATAGTCCAACTCTCACATCCATACATGACTACTGGAAAAACCATAGCCTTGACTAGATGGACCTTTGTTGGCAAAGTAACGTCTCTGCCTTTTAATATGATGTCTATGTTGGTCATAACTTTCCTTCCAAGGAGTAAGCATCTTTTAATTACATGGCTGCAGTCACCAAATGCAGTGATTTTGGAGCCCCCCAAAATAAAGTCAGCCACTGTTTCCCCATCTATTTGCCATCAAGTGATGGGACCGGATGCCATGACCTTAGTTTTCTGAATGTTGAGCTTTCAGCCAACTTTTTCACTCTCCTCTTTCACTTTCATCAAGAGGCTCTTTAGTTCTTCACTTTCTGCCATAAGGGTGGTGTCATCTGCATATCTGCAAAATAGAGGCCAAACCCTAACTGGAATGGATTCAAGAGAGAATGGATGAGAGGAGATAGTTTGGGAATAGTCAAAATGGAAAGTTTTTGTAAGTTTTTACTTTAAACAAAGGAAAGAAATGTTTTTAAAGAAAGGAAAGTGGTCAGAAGGTTTTTGTTTTAAACAGGAGAAACAATAACGTCCTTTATATATTTGTGAGAGTGATCCAGAAGAGAGGGAAGACCTGAAGTCATCAAATGAAGTGAGGATGGAGTGGGAAGTCTTTTCGACTGTGTCTCCTGGAATCTACATTTTATTGGGCACAGAAATCTGTATATCTTTAACCTTTTCATAGGAGACATTCTGTATCTCCTTTGCCTGAAAAACCTACCTTTCTTTTGAGGGCAAGACTTTCCTAAGCATTTGTCACTTTCTGGAACCAAGAGTCCTTAGGTAGGGTAAGTGATGAATACATTTTCTGTGAATTCTACTGAAACTTCAAGACCCACACTGCCCAATTCAGTAGCCACATGTGGTAGTTAAGCCTTTGAAATGTAGTTTGTCTGAGCTGACGTGTAAAATGCACACAAAATTTTTGAGGACTGGATATGATAAAAAAAAAGAGTATAAAATATCTAAATATTTTGAAATATATGGTTAATGAGATATATTATTAAACTTAATTTCACCTGTTTCTGTTCACTTTCCTAGTGTGGCTACTAGAAAATTCTAAGTTGCGCGCGTAGCTCATATTACTTTTCTGTTGGATAGAGGCACTCTAGAGCTCTTCAGTCTCCTATAGGCCTCTTCCTTCTTTCAGTTCACCTCTTCTTATGTCTGCTGTCTACATTTACATGAAATCTTCAGTTCAGTTCAGTTCAGTTCAGTTCAGTCGCTCAGTCATGTCTGACTCTTTGCAACCCCATGAATCGCAGCACACCAGGCCTCCCTGTCCATCACCATCTCCCAGAGTTCACTCAGACTCACGTCCATCGAGTCCGTGATGCCATCCAGCCGTCTCATCCTCTGTCGTCCCCTTCTCCTCCTGCCCCCAATCCCTCCCAGCATCAAAGTCTTTTCCAATGAGTCAACTCTTCGCACGAGGCGGCCACAGTACTGGAGTTTCGGCTCCAGCATCATTCCCTCCAAAGAACAACAAGGCCCAGAAGCACCATGTAAGCTGGCTCTGCCTGTCTTTCCAACTTTGTCCTTGATCACCTTCCTTTTTAATCAGTGAGTTCCAGACACGCTATCCTCTCAGACCAGCCAATTTCTTTCCTTTCTCAGGATTTTATTCTATTTCCTCTGCTCAGAGTACTTGTCTCTTGACTTGGGAAATGGCTTGAAAAACCGCCTGCTTAGATAAGCACGTATTGTCTATCTAAAATAGTGCCAGCTATTCACACCATCTCTCTTCCCATTATCCTAGTCATTTCCTAAAAAGCATTTTCTGATGCCATGCTTCCTAAAATTCTCTTGCAAAGTCATTAAAACAAACAAGCAAACAAACATATGTATCGTTTATCTTCTCCTTGACTCCGTTAGAGTAGGGATCTTGTCGGTCTTGTTTACACCCAGGATCTAAAACAAGGGTGGATATCTAGATAGATGTCACATGAGCACAAGCAATAAAAATTGATTAGATGATAACATAGGAATACTTAAATGTTTTAGTCAAATTTGGTACATGTCTGGTTGGGTAGTGTGTTACTGGAAATTATAGAAATTAAAAATCAGTGATTAAAGCTAATTTGAGTAATTATGGCTGAAACAACTTGCTTTCCCACCACTGTGTGTCTTCTTTCGTTTCCAGCACTTGACTCTCTCCTTGCTCTCTGTGGGCTGTTTGTGGACTCCTTTCCATGGCCTTATATTTTGGCCTTTCATGAAATTCTTTCTTAGTATCTCTTCCATTTTTACTCTTGTCAAAATTCCTAATTAGAAAAGGCCGTTGGTCTCTGGTCTGAAGGCCGTTCGATGAGGTCTGGACTCTCTGAGACCATCTGGTCATTTAACATTTCAAACCTGGTTTCTTGTGTGTGTGTGTGTGTGTGTGTGTGTGTGTGTGTGTGTGTGTGTGTGTGATCGCTGAATCTGGGCTTTCTTGGTTAGAAATGCCATTTGCATATATGGAGTGCACCATAATCCCACAATAACTTCCAAAGCTGAACTGCCATTTTAGAATTCTCTACTGAATTCCTAGTCTCATATTTCCAACTTCCTAATAAATGCTTCTACATAGATTTTTCCAGAGCACCTCGGATAAAAAACAATCTGATCTAAACGCGTCATCTGCCTGTGATAAACCTTTTCTTTGCCATCTATTCCAGCTAACTCCCAAGCTCCAGCATTGGTATCACTTGCAAATGTAGCCCATCTCCAAGTTCTTTGGATTTTTTCTTTCATATACATCACACACCTTTTGCTCCTTGTCTTCATCTCCCATACTCTAGCTGTGATGAGCTTCATCTCTCCTCTAGGAAATCATAGCGATTACCTAACCTAGACTTCCCATGTTTAGTAAACAGCCGCCTCAGGTGCGTCCTTCACATTCTCACCGCAAGACCCAGCAGTGCTCCGCCGTGGACCAGCTGGGATTCCAGCGCCTTGGCTTGTCATTCAAACCGTATTTTATCTTCCCCTTGTCAACTGTTCAGCCTCACTCCCCACCTTCTCACCATAGACACCGTGCGTGGCTCATTTATCAAACTACTTTCCATTCTACAAATATGCCATGCCTTCTTCCTTTGATCAGACCAGGTCAAGTAGCTGTTGAATATGAACTCACTTTGATCAAATCTCTATTTTCGAAGTCTAGTAAGTAAGGAGATACCATTATCAGACATTAGAACTTTTGTTATATAGCATTATTTTCCTTTTTCACTCAATTTCAGGGGCTGGCTCATAATTTTTAATGACTGAAAACATTTTGTTTTCTTAAAATATGTGAGCTTAATGTCAGTTCAGATAGTCTGAGTTCTTAAGCGTTTGGCTGACTAATGGCGCTGAGGCATTACAGCCAGATGCATCTGTGTGCTTGCTTCTCCCTTACTGGTTTCTTCTATAGAACTCTCTCTCTAGGAAGCTTCTTCATATTCCAGATACTATCATCTTTATTGATGACTGTCCCTGTTATCTGACACATTTGTTACGAGTAAAACTGAAAAGTCTCAGGCCTGACTTGGTGAGTGTGATATCCTATTCTTCTGGACTACAACTCATAATTTTATTTCTTCACAAAACGTGAACTGCTTTTGTGTCCCATCTTCTATCAATCACTGTGCTTTGAAGTGAAAGTAGCTCAGTGGTGTCCCACTTTTTGCGATCCCGTGGACTACACAGTCCATGGAATTCTCCAGGCCAGAAGACTGGAGTGGGGAGCCTTTCCCTCCTCCAGGGGATCTCCCCAACCCAGGGATCAAACCCAGGGCTCCCACATTGCAGGCAGACTCTTCACCAGCTGAGCCGCCAGGGAAGCCCAAGAACACTGGAGTGGGGAGCCTAGTCTTAGTTAGCTGTGCTTTTATCTGAATGACTTCAGAACTGGGACTACTATTAGTCTATCCCCGTGAGAGCCGAGGACTAGGAACAGTGACCCTCTGGGGGAACTGTGATTCGACCCACACGTGCACGCTCTGCCTGAACGCAGGCCTCTTGTACCATCTGGTTCCTAATCCCCTCTTGCTGCCGAAAGGCCCAGCCCTCAGCCCTTCCTTCAGTTCCAGTGTTCCCAGGTGCCAGGCTCTTCCTCATAAAGTCCTGACCCCCATACTCCTTTGAAGAAAAGAGATGCTCTCTCTGCTGGACCCTAGCACTGCCTTTGGGTTGCCCGTTGAGGGTGAGTCTGTGGCACGAGCCTTGGAAACGGTGGGCGTGGAAATTACCTGCTGGGCAGTAGAAGCGGTGGCACTCAGTCGTGTCTGAGTCTGTGCGACCCCGTGGACTGTGGCCGCCGGGCTCCTCTGTCCATGGGATTCTTCAGGCCGGCATGCCCTTCTCCAGAGGATCTTTCTGACCCAGGGATAGAACCCGGGTCTCCTGCACTGCAGGCAGATTCTTTACCGTCTGAGCTACAGGGAATAATTCATCAATGAAGCCATCTGGTCCTGAGATTTTGTTTGCTGGGAGATTTTTGATTACTGATTCAACATCCTTGCCTGTTACTGTTCTGCTCAGATTTTCTATTACTTCATGATTCAGTCTTAGTAATCTGTAGTTTTCTGGGACTTTATCCATTTCTTCTAAACTATCTAATTTGTTGGCATGTGACTGTTCATAGTATTCTCTTATAATCTTTTATAATCAGTATTAGCTGTAAAGTCTATTTTTATAAGTTTATTAATTTGAGGCATCTATTTTTTTCTTAGTTTAGCTAAGACTAAGAAAAACTGTCAGTTTTTTCAAAAATCTGAGTCTTGTTCGTCTTTTCTACTGTCTTTCTAGCCTCTTATTTATCTCTGCTCTAACCTTTCTATATTCTCTTTATTAACTTTGGGTCTAGCTTGTTCTTTTTCTGTCCTTGAGTTGTAAACTTAGATGTGCGCTTGAGACCTTTTCAAAGTGGGCTTTCATTCCTGTAAACTTCCCTCTCACCACGGCTTCCACCGCCTCCATTTTAACATGTTGCATTTACACTCCTATTTCTCCCAAAATATTTTTTTATTTCTTCTCATTTCTTGACACTTTGTTCAGAAGCATTTTTTTCATCTTGTGTAAAATCTCCAGCTTTCCTCAATTTCTTTGTAGTTTTATACCATTGTGATTAGAAAGATATTTGGTGTGTTTCAATATTCTTAAGTTTGTGAAGACTGGTTTTTTTGGCCCACTGCATGATCTGCCCTGGAAAATGTCCTGAGCCCCCTTGAGATGACTCTGTTCTGCTGCTGTTGGATATGATCTTCTGCATGCACGTGTTAGGTTCAGTTGCTCTAAAGTATAGTTCAAGTGCATTATTTCCTTACTGACTTTCTGTCTGGATAATCTATCCATTAGTGCTATTGATTTCATTGCTGTCTATTTTTGCCTTGAGATCTGTTAATAATGTTTAATATATTTAGGAACTTCATAGTCACACTTCAGAGGAGCATGCAAATGGCGGAGAATCTGTGATCACTGTGCAACGCACCACTTATCAGTTCTCTCTCTATTCTTTCTCTCGGCCTCTATGCAAACTTAACTTTCCCCGAACCTAAGAGCATAAATCATATACTTTAGCATATGCTCTAGTGTCCACATTTTTATGTCCTGTTAAGTATTTTTAACTTCCTGCAATTTGGACCAAGATACAAGTACTGAGGCTTTATTATTTACCGTTTCCTTTACTGACTTATTTGACCAACTTGAATCCCTATCTTGGAGCTCCCTTGGTTTCATGGCGCCATAATTCCTTAATTTTCTTTTTTTTCCCCTGTGACCACTTCCCAGAGTCTGCTGCATCTTCTTTCTGCTCATGAGCTTAAAGCGAGTTTTTTCAGAGTTCTTCCCTTGGTTTTCTTAACTATTCGCTCGATACTTTGATCCTGTTTGGTTTCATCCATCCTCACACTTTTAAAAACAATTGTAATTGTTAGTTGCTCAGTCATGTCCAACTCTTTGTGACCCCGTGGACTGTAGCCCACTGGGCTCCTCTGTCCATAGAATTCTCCGGGCAACAATACTGGAGTGGGTTGCCGCTTCCTTCTCCAGGGGATCTTCCCAACCGAAGGGTCAAACTCGGGTCTCCTGCATTGCAGGCAGATTCTTTACTGTCTGAGTCATCAGGGAAGCCCTTAAAAATAATTGGGCTGAATTAAATATACCAGAGGCTATCCATATCAAGTATACAGTTAGATGAATTAGCAAATTGAAAATCCATATAGCCTTCACCCACTTAATAAAGAAAACATACCATCTCTTAAGAATCCCTCACTGGCTCTGTGGTGTCACAACCCATACCTTTTCTGTTTTTAACTTCTCTAAGGCTCATGTAGTGCAGAGAGGTCCCGTGTCTTCTTTACCCAGAGCCCCCAGCAGTTGCGTCTTATGTGGCACAGAGCTATATTCAAACTGGGCGCTTCATGTCGGCGGGGTGTGTGCACGGTCCTGCGCCGTTGCATCATGCATGCGCAGATTTCCTCTGCCGCCTGAAAGGAGAGTGTTGCTATGAAACCTTTTGTAAGCTGAAAGGGCGTCAAGTGAAGACTCAGTTACCTTAGGATACATCTTACTAACAGATTCACAAAATAAATCTAGATAATAAAGCACAAATGCTCGAAGGCACAATTGAAAGCTATGGTGACTTGATGCTGAGTGGAGTTCTGGAGAGGGCGCTTGGCAGTACCGCTCTCCTGCTTGAAGCACTTGCTGCCTCTAACAGAGCTGGCTGCAAAATGAAGACTGGGTGCTATTTTTGCTTTCTGCCTTTTTCTTCCATAAAATCGAAAACATTCTTCAGATTTCTTTCAATTAGGTGAAAGCAGGTTCTAATGTAAGTCTCTCATTAAAGTGAACATAAAGTGAACTTTTAAAGAGCAGAGGAAGTCTGCAGAGTCGTGTGGCGCCTAACGCGATCAGCTGCAGAGCTCTCCCCTTACCGCAGAGATGGCCCTCACGCAGCCATACCCCGCTCCACCGTCCTCAAAGCAGTAATCTATTTCCCGCTAGCTCTGTGTCTGACACTCAGGAATACAGTAGACCCTTGAGCAACATCAGGGATTGGTTTCAGGGCCCACCAGGGACACCAAAATCCATAGATGTTCAGACCCCACAGTTGACTCTGTGGCTCTGCACCCATGAATTCAGCTAACCACAGGTCATGCGGTGCTGTAGTGCTTATTGAAAAAGCATCTGTGTCTAAGTGGACCTATGCAGTTCAAAGCTGTATTATTCAAGGGCCGACTGTGCGTGCTGTCCTGTGCTTAGCTGGGTCTGATTCTTTGCGACCCTGTAAACTGTACCCTGCCAGGCTCCTTTGTCCACGAGGATTTTTCAGGCAAGAATACCAGAGTGGGTGGCCATGCCCTCCTCCAGGGCTCATCCCAACCCAGGGATCAAACCCAGGTCTTCTGCACTGCAAGCCAAGTCTTTACCGTCTGAGGCACCAGGGAAGTCCAAAAACAAAAAAAATGTGGAATGCTACAATACGTGCCCTTTTTGAAACTGGCTTTTGCTCAGAGTAATGCTCTTGGGACCCATTCAAGTCCCTATATTTGCTCACGGCATTCTGTTAGGGATATTTTTTTTGCATTCTCGGGAAGGATACGGTCTGTAATGTTCCTCTTTTGGTATTGCTTTTTTACTGTTTTACCATCACAGTGACCGTGTTTTGCCTGTTCTATTTTGGCGAAGAGATTATGTAGAATTGGTGTTACTTTTTCTTAAAGTATTTCATAGAATTCTCCAGTAGAACCACATAGGCTTGGAAAATTTGCAGGTTTTAAAGTATAAATCAGACTTGAAAAATATCTATAGGAATATTCAAAACTTCTATCTCATTTTAGCAAGTTGTGGCCGCTTGCACTTGTCAAGGAATTGATCCATCTCAAGTAAATTGTCAGACTTATGCACAGAGTTGTTTGTAGCGTTCCCTTACCATCCTTTGCCCTCAGCACAGGTGGAAAATGCTTTATGTTTCCCTTGAACTGGTGATATTCTACACATGGTGGAAACTGTCTCAGAGTATGAGCAAAGGTTCCCAAATGAGAGATCAGCACCCAGGAACACTACAGCTTCAGAATGTATCACCTGTTTGATTTTACAGAAAAAACGGGGGATTTTCAAGTCTGTACAGGAGGACGGCTGCAACACCACTCGCCTCTGTGTCAAGGCATGCAGGGCTTTCGTGAACCCACACACCAGAGCCAACAGTCCGCAGAGCTGGAGCGCACGGGGGTGGGGTCCAGGCTGCCGGGGCCGTGAGCAGCCATGGCACTCTGACCGGGGACTGTGTCCAAGCCTGCAAAGTGTAGGTGAACGTGTGTCTGGTCGATGCAGCCGCCGTAGGTTGAGCTTGCTTCCCTTGCGACCCCTTCCCGAGCCTTTGCTGTCTGTAGGCTTCTCAGTGACTGCTCTCATTCATCCCTCACGTTAGTGCCGTGCTTCTTTCCCTTAGTCTTCCTAGACTTTAGTCAGCTTCATCATCAATCTTCTCAAGAACTAGTTTTTGCCTGGCTCTGACTTTTCTAGCTTTCTGTTTTCAGTGTTATTACTTTTCTGTTTCCTTCTGCTTGCTTTTGGTTTCTTTCTTTTTTTTTAAGTTTCTTGAGTTCAAAAGTTAGGTGGACGTAAGGCGCTCCCTAGATTCTAATGTAAGCGTTGAACGCTATGAATTTCACCGCCTGAGCTGCATCCAGTACGTTTGGGGCACTGCCCTTTCACTATCATGTTGCTTGCATGCACGCTGAGTCACTTCAGTCGTGTCTGACTCTTTGCGGCCCACTGGACTGCAGCCGCTATGCCCCTCTGCCCATGGGATTCTCCAGGCAAGAATACTGGAGTGGGGTGCTGTGAAACATTTTTAAAGATTCCCTTAAGACATCCTCTTTAACCTGGGAATTATTTAGAACTATGTTGTTTAATTTCCATCTTTTCTTCTGAAAAGTCACCACAATCTTGACTTCCAATAGGCATTTTGTTGGTTTTTAATCATTAAACAAATTGCATCATAAAGTCTCTAATACTTCATGCTTGATACTTTTGCTCAACACTAAATTTATTTAGTGAAATTATTCTACCACTGATAAGCATTTGGATTTGGAATTTTAGATTTTTTTTCCAGTTGGGGTTTGGAGTACAGATTCTAGGACTATTCTATGAATATTCTTTTCTTTTGTTAAGAGCATATATACTGACTTTTACACTTTGAATCTAGGAATGAAGTTTCCATATTGGATATTCTCAAATTGGTATCCAAAGTGGTTTAAGCAATTTATATAAGTCTACCAGCAGGGTCTGTAAATTACAGATTCTACACATGATTCCAAAGACTTGGTATTATCACTGCTAAACTTTTTGCCATTCAAGTGTGTGAGTAGTGTTATGTTTTATTAAAATCTTCAAAATTTTAATGATTTTTGTCTGCTTATTCCATCAATTATAGAGAAAAGTTGCTAAAATTTTTCTAGTATAATCATGGAAGATTACTTGTTTTAGTTTTTTCAACTTGTTCTATGTATTTTAATATCATTCACATACAAATATAGAATTGTAGCTTCCTAACAGAGTGACACTTTGATCGAATTTCCTTTACATCTTAGTTTTTCTTGCTTTAATATTTTCTCTAAAAATACTTTGTTTACCTGGCTTCTGTTTCTTTTCTTGCCTTCTTTTGAATTTTTCATGTATTTTTATTTCATTTTTAATGAAATGTTATTATAGTCTTTTCTTATTCGCTCAGTGTTTGCCTTAGAGGTTATAACATGCAACCTCAGTTTATCAAGGGCTCTTGTCAGTTAGTTCTTTACTGCTTTACAGACAAGGCAAAGCCTCAGAACACCTTCCCTACGCCCATCACCTGCCTCGGGCTGCTTCACTCTCTGTAAAGATACTTCCGCATGCCTAGCAGTGGCCATTTACACGGTCACTGTACTGGCTCAGACATTTATCCTGTTACATTTGCGCGTCTTTTCCTCTCCTGCTTCTTCAGGTTTCCGTTTGAGATCAATGTCCACTTGCCTAAAGAGCACTTACTCAAAGTCTAATTCAACGCTGAAGGCTTTTGGCTTCTATTGGTTTTGGCTGACAAGGCAGACATCGTTCTTTTTATCATTGTTCTTTGAAGACACAATGTCTTTTTACCTTGTCTACTTTATGACTTTTCTCTTTGTGGCTGGTTTTAGGCGGTTTTACTATATTGCACTTAGATGTGGGTTTCTTTATATTTACTTAGCTTAGGACTGTAACTCTTCTTGAATCTATAGCTAGTCATTTTTAAAAATAAATGGGAAAATTCCAAGATATAGTTTCTTTAGCTATCGCTTGTTTTCTCTTATCTCTACTTTCCTTCTGAACTTCCAAAGGCGTGGGATTGCACTTTTCACCGGCATCACATCCCTTACCTTGTCCATCATTTATCAGTGCTTCAGTTTTATTTTTCCTTTTGCTTTTTCTTCCAGCTTACTAATTTCTTGTCAGTTATGTCTACGTGCTGTTACATTCATATATTTTCCTTTTTTTTTCTTTTTACAATTTTCACTTCTCTGCTGAAATTTTGTCATGTAAGGTTTTATAGTCCTGATATTCAATCTATTGTGGGTCTGTATTTTTTAAATTGGATTTCAATTAATTCTTGTTTCACTTTGATTGAATTCCAGACATTGGGTATGAAAAACTGTGATGATAACTTGATGCTTTGGATAATGCTATCTTCCTCTTGCAATGATTTATATTTGCTTTGGTAAAATGTTAGATTTGGGGAAGCTCCTTTTCACACAATCTGCCATTGGACTGAGCCTCAGTCTATGAGAGGGATGGCTCATAGCCTCAGTCTGTGAGAGGGATGGCTCAGTTTTGTTCACCTTTACTGTTAG
>SJYF01003435.1:454441-494048 GCA_006410515.1 Procapra przewalskii | reverse complement strand
CGCTGTGTGCATCAGGCAGTTCTCTACATCTGAGTCTCCATTTCTTCTCTTCAACTAATCTTTTCATCTCAAATGTCTGTCACCTTTCAATCTGCTCAGTAAACTATGATTAATCCTCTGCTCAGAGGTCACATTCTTCAACTTTATTCCTTCCTATTTCCCAATAAAAGAATCATTATCTTTCTTATGTTTTTCTCATACTTACGTTAATAATGTGTCACACTACAGTACTGGTTTGTTAACTGTTTGTTTCCTTCCTTAAAAACTCTTTGTGATGAGGCACCTCATTAATTTTTGATACTACAAAGTTTAATATACTTGTTGGTACATTGTAATCACTCAATGTGTATAAGATAAGCACTAAAATTCTTAGAACAACAAAATCTTCTTTTGTATTAATAGATAACAATTGATGAAGCTTGAGAGACAAGGTGGAAAACAAACAGATAAAACCCAGCAGCACTTAAAAGAGAGCTCCAACACTCACTGGCGCGACCAGTATTGCTTGCTCAGGCTTTCTGAAGTCCTTTCCCATATTTGAAGGAAGGATGACTGAAGTCACGACAGACCCTTGGGGAATATTTCTTAGAATGGGAGAGCAGCCTGTTGCTTTGAAGAGCAACTGAACAGGTAGCCCAAGCAATGAAAAGAGTAAGAAGCAAGGGGAACAGAAGGGAAGAAAGACCGCAGGCACCTTTAGGGCAGCAAGCAGCTTTAATGAGGAGAGGAGCAGTCAGTGAGGGGCTGAACCGGAAGCCTTCCGATGTGCACTTTGCTCAGGTAGCTAGCTCAGGTAGGAGAACTCAGGCTGAAATGTACCCTTTACTCATAGAATCAGAATCTTAAGTTATTTAAAATTTCCGTGAGAGTTATACAATATCATGGTCCAAGTCTGTGTAGCTTGCACTCTAGAGTCAATCGCAAATCTTTTAAATGGTCTCTTACAAAAGCTCCATTAGGAAGAGTTGACAGCTATTCAGTGTACCTAGAGAATAAAATTTTCCCTGTGATAATATTATATTTAATTGGGGAAAAAGCTTTCCAATTGGAGCCTACAAAAATATGTGCAAAGAATTTTCTTGAATACTGAAAAGGAAAATTCACCTTGTTTCATATTTTCTTTTGCACAAAATCTGTGGACTTTGTAGCAGCTTTGTTACTCAGATACATCATTAGGGCCCACATCAGGTAAGGGCACCAGGAAAATCCTCACATTTCTAAGGTTTCTAAAAAGCATCCTCAGCTTCCTCTGTGTTAGCTGGAGAATCTTCTCTTTTGTGACACTGAAAAAAAATTAACATCTTAAAAATCACATTATGATTCCTAAAATCATACATATAGTAAATACGTAGTTTTTAAAAACACAAGCAATAGTGATGTTCATAGAACAAAATGTCAAGGTGCCATTTGTCCCCTTTTGGTTTCATCTCTGTCTCAACCCACTCTCTCAATTGCTACTGAATCACATACGACTTTTGGTGTACTCCCAGACTTTTAAATTATAATACTTGTGGTCTTCTACAACTTCGACAAATGCAGCACCCCAAAAGTCCCCCTGCCATGACACTCCCAGTCACTGCCCGTTCCTTTCCTCCGAAAGCAATGCCCTTTTCACATATAGGTGACCATCCTTTCTTTTCTTTCTAATTTTACCAATAGCTTCCAGCCCTCCCTCTAAACATTATAGTTTAGATTTAGTTTTGCCCGATTTCAAATATTCTGTGAGCAGCATAAACAGTATGCATCCTTTTGAATTCACCTTCTAATAGTCAAGATCATTACATGAGATTGATCTGTGCTGTTGAGTGTAGTTATCCCTCATTTTAATCACCATGTAGAATTTTATTCTCAATATATTCACCACTCACTGAGTGCACTTCCACTTCAGGACCATCATGAGTAATACTGATATACATATATGTTTATTTTTTCCCTAGAAGTCTACCTTGCTGCACGTGTGCACACATTTCTGTGGAGTGCGCAATAAGTCACTGATCGGGCGTGCATACCTTACCTTCCATAAATAATGCCCCAAAGATTTTCAAAGTTGTTGCAGTAATTTATACTCTAACTAGGAGTGAGAAATTTCATTTATACACAGTCACTGCCATCCCTTAAAGCCGCACTCTGACGCTTAGCCCTTCTGTTAGGTAATTAACACCGCACTGCAGCCCTATTTTAATGTTGTTATTGGAACGGCTGGGTTTACGCCCGAACGCTTGCTGTGTGTTTTCCCTATGCGTCACGTGTTTTATAGTCCTCCTTTACTTGTTTTTTGAAATAAAATACTTTGTATGTGTTATTTTAATTTCTTTGTTCACTTTGTTTTACTATAATTTTGGGAATTTTCTTAGTCATTGGCAGGGGTTACAGTATGCATTTTACCTTATCACAATCTGCTTCAGATTAATGCTAATTTACTTCCAGTAAATGTGGCTATATTCCTTCCCCTTCCGTTCTGCTGTTATTGCCACATGTATAACATCTACATATGTGACATGGAGAAGGAAATGACAACCCACTTCGGTATTCTTGCCTGGAAAATTCCATGGATAGACAAGCCTGGGGGGCTGCAGTCCATGGGGCCGCAAAGTGTCAGACATGAGCGTGTGCTGTGTAACCAATGATATAGTGTTATAGTTCTTGCTTTTATAATCTTATCTCTTTAAAAATTTCATATAAAGTAAGAAAAAATATAGAAAATAAGAAAAAAATATATTTACAGACTAACAGTTGGCAAACTACAGCACATGAGCCAAATCTAGCCCATTGCCTGTTTTACAAAGTCTGACTGACACGAAGCCGCGCCTACTCGTGTGAACACCAGGGCTGCTCCCGTGCTACTGAGGAGCTGGGGCACATGGAATTAATGTCGCTGACAAACACGAACCTAAAATAAGGAGATGATCTTGGACTGATTGGGTGAGCTCAGTGTGATTTATGCGGTTGCCTTTTAAGCTAGTTAAGAAAGAACAAATGGCGTATTCAGACTGTTTTTGAAGTGGCTCTCCGCATGGCCGCCTTTCTGGGTGCCCTTTCTCCGTGTGTCTTTGAGTCCCACCGGGCACTATTTCCTTGCAGTGTGAAGAGCTCCCTTGGGCGTTTCTTGTAAGGAAGTCCTCCTGGCCACACATCCACAGCCACTGCTCATCGGAACGTCTCTATTTCACAGTCATTTGTGAAGGACCGTTTTAAAGGATACAGAATTCATGCTTGGCCGTTTCTTCCTTCCAGCACCGTAATATGCTTTCAGGCTACTTGAAGGCCTCCATCGTTTTGGATGAGTCAGCGGTTGATCTTACTATGGATCACACTCACACTGCACATGAAGTCATTTTTCTTGCTGCTTTCAAGACTTCCTTTCATCAGTTCATTTCTGAATAATCTAGGAATGCATCTCTTTGTGTTTATTCTGAGATCACTGAGCCTCTTAGATGGATGCATGCTAAGTCGCTTCAGTTGTGTCTGACTCTGTAATCCTATGAACTATAGCCCGTCAGGCTTCTCTGTCCATGGGGTTCTCCAGGCAAGAATATTGTAATGGATTGCCATTTCCTTCTCCAGGGGATCTTCCCAGCCCAGGGATTGAACCTGTGTCTTAGATGGACAGAATAATATTTTTCCTCAAATATGGGAAATTTGGGGCCATTATTTTTCCATTTTTTCCTCATTCCCTCCTTTCTGGTATTCTTATTATGCATATGTGAGTGCAGTAGATGGGGTCCCCCACAAGTCTCTGAGGCTGTTTCTCTTTTTTTTCACTTCTTCAGACTGGAAGATCTATACTGCTCTACCACATTTGCAGATTTTGTCTTCTGCTGACTCAGATTTTCCCTTGGGTTTCTCATTTCAGAAAGGATGTCAGTCCTGAGTGTTCACTGGAAGCACTGACGCTGAAGCTCAGACTTCAGTGCCTCGGCACCTGATGCGAAGAGCTGACTCAGTGGAAAAGACCCTGATGCTGGGAAAGATTGAAGGTGGGAAGACAAGGGGACGACAGAGGATGAGATGGCTGGATGGCACCACTGACTGCATGGACATGAGTCTGAGTAAACCCCGGGGGTTGGTGATGGACAGGGAGGCTTGGCGTGCTGCGGTCCATGGGGTCGCAGAGTCAGACTGAGAGGCTGAGCTGAAGTTGCATCTTCAGGTCTGGCTGGTTGTCAATTTCTTGCCCCAATGGTACTGTAATCTTAGTTAGGCCCGGTGTTAGATTGGCTTTCCAGAGTGTTTGCAACTGAAATCACCAATGTTTTAATAATACCCTTAGTCATAAAAATTTCTTTGCTCAACTCCAAACAAAACCAGTCCTCAGCAGCAGTGACTGCTGGTCCTCACAGTCTGACTCGCCCAGGTAAATTTCTTCAAAATGGAACTCGGAGTTGAGGGGACAAGTTGGAAGGAACTGGAGCAGCCGCAAGTGGAACTGTCACAGACACCCACTGCTCTCACCCAGGGCTTAGGAAGTTTCTAGGCAAACACTTCTCTGTTGCATTGTTGTTGAGTTGCTAAGTCATGTCTGACTCTCTGTGACCCGATGGACTACAGCGTGCCAGACTTCCCTGTCCTTCACCACCATTGCTCAAAGTCATGTCCATCGAGTTAGTGATGCCCTCCAACCAACTCCTCCTCTGGCGTCCCCTTCTCATTCTGCCTTCAATCTTTCCCAGCATCAGGGTCTTTTCCAATGACTCAGCTCTTTGCATCAGGTGGCCAGAGTATTCAGCTTCAGCATCGGTCCTTCCAGTGAGTATTCAGAGCTGGTTTCCTTTAGGATTGACTGGTTTGATCTTGTTTCATTTTTGTTTTAATATTGTTTCATGTATTATTTTTTTAATTTCATAAACAGAAAAAAATAGAAAGTGAAATATTATATTTTATTAGTACCGAACATTATATCAGAACACTTTATCTCCTCATAAAGTATACTTACTAGAAATTACATCTCTAGTTTTGCCAGCAAGTTAAATAAAACACTTACCAAACCAACACAGCAGAAGATTGTGTACGTGAACGCAATAGACACTTCCAGTGAGTAGAAGCTCAGTAAAACGCGGGACACTTCTCTCCCAAGTTTCTGAGGTCAGAAAACAGAGATACATTTTGCATTAGCACCTTTGTAAAACCTGAGAAAAGTGTGAAGTGTAGTTAATTCACAGTGCTGTGGTAGTTCCAGGTGTGCAGCAGTGATTCGGTTACACACACGTGTACGTGTATACACACGTGTATACGTACACATGTGTGCTCAGTGGTGTCTGACTCTGTGCAACTCCATGGACTGTAGCCTGCCAGGCTCCTGTCTCCGTGGAATTTTCCAGGCAAGCATACTGGAGCCGGCTGCCATTTCCTACTCGAGGGGATCTTCCTGACCCGGGGACTGAACCTGCGTTTCGCATCTCCTGCACTGGCAGGCAGATTCTTTACCGCCAGCACCACCTAGGAAGTGGTGTACATGCACATATATACTCTTTTTCAGACGCTTTTCCCTTGCAGATGATTACAGACATTGAGCACAGCTACCCATGCTGCACAGTAGGTCCCTGTCGGTGCCTGCTTTGTATGTAGCAGTGAACCCGTGCCGACCCCAAACTCCTACTCCGTCCTGCGCGCCTCCCTTGGGCACTCTGGTACTCTAGGTTTGTTTTGATGTCTGTAAGTCTATTTCTGTTTTTAAAATAAGTTCATTTGCATTGAGATGATCATACAATTTTTACTCTTCAATTTTTATATGTACTGTCTCACACTGATTGATTTGCAGATATTCAAAAATCCTTGCATCCCTGGGACAAATTCCACTTGATCATGGTGTATGATCTGCTCAATGTATTGTTGGATTTGGTTTGCTAGTAGTTTGTTGAGGATTTTTGCATCTATTTTCATCAGTCATACTGGCCTGTAATTTTCTTTTCTGCGGTGCCTTTGTCTGGTTTTGGTATCAGGGTGATGATGGCCTCATAGAATGAGTTTGAAAGTGTTCCTTCCCCTGCAACTTTTGGAATAGTTTCAGAGGACTAGGTGTTAACTCTTCTCTAAATGTTAGAATTCACCTGTGAAGTCGTCTGGTCCTGGACCTGTTTATTGGAAGTTTTTAAATCACAGAATCAATTTCACGTCTTTTAACTGGTCTGTTCATATTTCCTCTTTTTCCTGCAGTCTTGGGGGATTGTGCCTTTCTAAGAGTTTGTCCATTTCTTCTTGGCTGTCCATCTCACTGGCACACAGTTGCTTGTAGTGACTGGCGACTGATGGGCCTCTGTATGTCTGTGGCATCAGTTGTAACTTCTCTTTCTTTCTAATTTTATTGATTTGGGCCCTCTCCCTTTTTTTGTTGTGTCTGGCTAAAGTTTTATCAATTATTTTGCTTATATTTTCAAAGAACTAGCTTTGCATTTCATGGATCTTTTCTGTTGCTTTCTTAGTCTCTACTTCACTTATTTCTGCTCTGATGTTTATGATTTCCTCCCTTCTGCTACCTTTGGTTTTTATTTGTTCTCCTTTCTCTAGTTGCTTTAGGCATGAGGTTAGCTGTCTGAGACTTTTCTCATTTCCTGAGGCAACCCTGTACCACGATGAGCTTCCCTCTTTGACTGTTTTTGTCTTGTCCCATAGGTTTGCGGATTATCCTGCTTCTGTTCTCATTTGTCTCTTAGGCATCTTTATTTCTTCCGTGACCTACTGGTTGCTCAACAGAGTATTGTTTAGCTGCCACATCTATGTTTTTTGCAGTTTTTTCTTGTTGCTGTTCAGTCTCTGTCATGCCTGACTCTTTGTGACCCCGTGGACTGCAGCACGCCACGCTCCCCTGTCCTTCACTCTCCCAGAGTTTGCTCAAATTTATGTCCACTGAGTTCTATGATGCTGTCTAACCATCTCATCCTCTGGTATCCCCTTTTCCTTGTGCCTTTGATCTTTCCCAGCTACAAGGTCCCTTCCCAAAGAGGTGGCTCTTTGCATCAGGTGGCCAAAGTATTGGATCTTCAACTTTAGCATCAGTCCTTCCAATGAATATTCAGGGGTGATTTCTTTTAGGATTGACTGGTTGGATTGCCTTGCAGTCCAACAGACTCTCAAGTTCCTTATGGTCCAGCTCTCACATCTGTACCTGACTACCGGAAAACCCAAAGCTTTAACTATACAGATCTGTCAGCAAAGTGATGTCTATGCTTTTTAATATACTGCTTAGATTTGTCATAGCTTTCCTTCCCAAGAGCAAGCGTCTTTTAATTTCATGGCTGCATTCACCATCTGCAGTGATTTTGGAGCCCAAGAAAATCAAGTCTGTCGCTGCTTCCACTTTTACCCCTTCTATTTGCCATGAAGTGATGGGACTGGATGCCACGATCCTAGTTTTTTGAATGTTGAGTTTTGAGCCCGCTTTTTCACTCTCCTCTTTCACCCTCATCAGAAGGCTCTTTAGTTTCTCTCCGCTTTCTGCCATTAGAGTGGTAACATCGGCATATCTGAGGTTGTTGATATTTCTCCCAGCAATCCCGATTCCAGCTTGGGATTCATTCAGCCTGACATTTCACAGGATGTGCTCTTCATGTAAGTTAAATAAGCAGTGTGGCAATGCACAGCCTTGTCATACTCCTTTCCAAACTTTAACTGGTCTGGTTGTTCCATGTCTGGTTCTGTTTCTTCTTTTAGCTTATTTCTAACCTCATAGCTGGAATAGGTGGTTGATTGATATGATTTGAGTTTTCTTAAATTCACTGAGGCTTGCTTTGTGGCCCAGCATATGCTCTCTCCTGAAGAATATCCCATATGCACTTGAAAAGAATGTGTATTCTCCTGCTTTTGGATGGAATACTGTACAAATGCCAGTTAAGTCCATCTGGCCTAATGTGTCATTTTAAAGCCTGTGTCTCCTTATTGGTTTTCTGTCGAGATGATCTGTCCACTGATGAAAGTAGGGTGTTGAGTTCCCCATTATTACTGTGTTACAGTCAATTTCTCCTTTGATGTCTGTTTACACTTGCCTATATACTGAGGTGCTCTATGTTGGGTACATATATATTTACAATTGTATCTTCTTGGATTGATCCTTTGATCATTCTGTAGTGCCCTTGTCTCTTAGAATAGTCTTTATCTTAAAGTCTATTTTGACTGATATAAGTATGGCTACTCCAGCTTTCTTCTGATATCCATTTGCATGGAATCCCCTTTTTCATCCTCTCACTTTCAGTCTGCCTGTGTCTCTGGGTCAGTGGGTCTCCTGTAGGCAGCTTATATAGGGATCTTGTTTTTTTATCCATTCGGCCAGTCTGTTTCTTTTGGTTGGGTCACTGAATCTGCTTACATTATACATGGTGGAAGTTGCTGATCTCTTTATTCCCGGCACGTGTTAGATACCCTTCATTTGTATTAACACTTCCTTCCTCTTCGGTTACTGGTTTTGATATCATATTTGTGTGTGGATTGTTTCCTACCTTTACAATATGTTTGGCTTTACCATGAACTTTCCCATTCTGTAATCTTCTTGTTTCCACTTGCGGACTTTTCTTTTCTGCCTGGACAGATTCCTTGAGCATTTGTTGTAAAACTCGTTTGGCGGTGTTGAATTCTTTTACTTTTGGTCTTCTGTAAAGTTTCTGATACTCCATCCTCAAATCTTAACATAAGGCTCCCTGGGTAGAGAATTCCTGGTTGTAGGGTTTCCCTTTCATCACTTGAAATATATCATGTCCTGCTCAGTTGATAGCTTTATGGGGATTCCCTTGTGTGTAACTTGTTGCTTTAACATCTTCTCTGCATCTTCACTTTTTGTCACTTTGATTACTGTGTGTCTTGGCATGTTCCTCCTTGGGACTCTGCCCTTCCTGGTCTTGGGGGACAGTTCTCTTTCTCATTTTAGGGAAGTTTTCAGCTGTTATATCTTCAAGTATTTTCTCAGGCCCTTTCTTTCTTCGATGGGACCCCTATAATGCAAATGTTGGTGCATTGATGTCTCAGAGGTATGTTAGCCTTTTTATTCTTTTTTCTTCTTTTCTATGGCACTGATTTCCACCACTCTGTCTTCCAGCTCACTGATCCATTCTTTTGCCTCATTTATTTTGCTTTTCATTTCTTCTAATACATTTTTCATTTCAGTTATTGTATTCTTCAACACTTTATATTTTCTAACTCTTTGTTGGAAACTTTTTTCCTCTGTGCATCCTTTCTTTTCCTGAGTTCTTGGATCATTTTTACAATCATTATTTTGAATTCTTTCTTGGGTAGTCTGCCCATCTCCACTTCCTTAGTTGTTCTTCTGAGGTTTTGTTTTTCATCTGGAACATGTTCCTTTGCTGTCTCATTTTGTTTAAACTTCTTTTATTTTTATGAATGTGGTAGGTTACATTCCTCAGTCTTGGAGATCCTTTGTAGGGGATAGTTTATGTAACCCAGAAATACATCCCTCTCTCATCATCCAAGGGCAAGGGACCAATTGGTCCCAATAGTTTCTGATCTGTTTGTGGACTCATTTCTTCAGGCTGTGGAATCAGTCTCCTTGCTTCTGGTGTCTGCCCTTTGGTGGGTTAAGCTGGTTTAGAGGCTCACGCAGCCTTCCTGGCAGGATGAGTTGGTGTCTACACACTGGTTGGTGGAGCTAAGTCTTAGCCCTCTGTGTAGGACTGTGTCCAAGGGCTATGAGCTCAGAATGTCTTTAGGAAGCCTGGGGTTGCATGTCAGCCTACTTAGCTGTTTGGCTGGAGGTATGCCAGAACTGGAGCCTACAGGCTGCTCAGTGGGGCCAGGTCTTGGTGCTAAAGACCCAAGCAAGACGTCTGCCTCAAGGAGAGTTCATACAGATGAAGACTCTAAGATGTCTGCCACCCGCTTTTATGACCTCAGAGGGAACAGATACTCCTTGCTTCCCTAAGAGACCTGCTAAGACCAGCAGGTAGGTCTGACCCAGGTTTATATGAAGTCATTGCTTTTGTCCTGGGTCCTGGTGCTTGCAAAGCCTTGCATGTTCCCCCCAAGAGTGGAATATGTTTTCCCCAGTCCTGTGAAGCTCCTGCTGGGCTTGAAAGCCAAATACTCTCAGGGCTCTGGTTAGCCTGATGTGAGGCTTAGATCTCTGACTCCTGTGGAGAACTTGTGATATATTCTCCAGTCTGTGGGCCGCTCACCTTGGAAGTGTGAGATCTGATCATATCATGAGTATGCCCCTCCCAGTGTCCAGCTGAGGTTTCTTCGATGCGTCTTTGGATGCAGAGTTTCTCTTTTAGTGGGCACTAGTCTTGTTTCATCCACAGTTGTTCAGCAGTGATTTTGCGATTTTGGTGTGCTTTTGAGAGGAGGTGAGCTCAAGTTCCTTCTCCTCTGCTGTCTTGTCTCCTTCAAGTTTAAAGTTTTAAGATACCTAAAAGATCTTGAAAACTATGTTTAAATGTGTAGGGATGGCAGAGGTCTGCAGTGAGATCCAGTCTTGAGCCAAGTCAGAGCACCAAAAAAGTGCTCAGTCCTTGTGTGGTTCTCTTAGCTAAGAATATGGGAAAACCTGAAGCAGCAGACAAGAAGCACAAGAAGACCGGCGCTTTGCTCAAGTCACGGGAAAGCCTGGTGGATGCAGTGACTTGACCTGCCTTAGGAAGTGCAGATATGTCCTTAGAAGGAGCTCCTAATATGACAGTCAAGGACAAGATGGGAAACAGAAGAATAAGCCTCTTTCACTATTTGATTTCCCAAGGCATCCCTACTCCTGTGCCTTCTGCTTCACTTTCCTAGCTTTCATTCCCCGATTAGTTATCTACAGCTTTAATTCTTGATCCTCGTCACTCAGCAGTCTTGTCTCAGTTCTTGCAACTCTTCATTTTCATTCTATTCACTACAGTCTCTGGTATAGCTCACTATCCAAACTCATCAGTCAACAAGATTTAGCTCATGTTTCCAATGATAAGATTACCAAGAGATTTTATTGAACACCAAGCAATTCTCATCATTAAAACAGCTATTATTACAAATACTTAAATTTACATGTGTAAAAATCTCACACAGAAATTGCTAGAATATCAGAAGAATCACTTCAGTTCAGTTCAGCTGCTCAGTCGTGTCTGACTCTTTGCGACCCCATGGACTGCAGCATGCCAGGCTTCCCTGTCCATCAACGACTCCCAGACCTTGCTCAAACTCATGTCCACCGAGTCAGTGATGCCATCCAACCATCTCATCAACTGACATCCCCTTCTCCTCCTGCCTTCAGTCTTTCCCATGGATAGAATAATGAGTAAATTCAAAAAGAGAATGTTTTACTTAGAAGTATAAGGTGATGTGATTTCTGAGATAAATACAGCAGATCCCTTTCGTTGCTACTGGAGAGATACTTCCAGGTACATATGAGGAGGAATGACTTGGTACTAAGCCTGAAAACAGACGTAGTGCCTGTGCTGGCTGTGGAAAGACACGAATGAAACACTGATCTAGACAAAGTGACATCACACTTCTCTCTCTCAATTCCTTCACCTTTCCCCTTCTCTTTTTCTGGGTTTACTTAATACCTTTTATATGCAAGAAATGACTGGGTGGTAGCTATTAGATGATAAGCATGAAATGACAAAGTTCCTGATTTCTCAGTTTATATTCCAGTAGAAAATACAGAAGGATAATATAAGGTTATATATGATAACATTAAAGATGTCAAAATGGATTAAAAACTTGATCAGTAATTACAGAGGATAGGAGACTCATCTTAAAGTCATTCACATCTAGGAAGGCTTGATAAAGAAGTAGGAGATTTGAAATAAGGACTAAGAAAACTGAAGGAGGAAAGCAATAGTCCAGGCAGCTTTGATTTACTTGTTTCTCTGTAACCTATTTTGTTTAAGACAGAATTTAATAACACAAATTGGGACAAAAATAATTAAGAAATGAAGACATTAAAAAATAAACCCAAACTATGTATCACATGACCTACAGTTTGATAATGTGAGCAAGAAACCAAGTGCAAGAATGAACATAACATTTTTTGAGAAAATAATAAAACAAGTTTAACAGAGGTAAAGTGTCCATTCAAGATGATATTAACAAGAAAATAAAGAAAAGGCTGTAGTGGGTTTGAAATAGCAAAGTAAAGAATTCTCATTTAACTTTATCGACAGAAACATAGTCATGGCGCTTTAGCTGGAAGGCACTTGGGCCGTTCAGCTGGCAGGGTTGTAGAAAGGAATTTTGCCTTCGCTCCTTAGTTTCAGACAAAGTCTTCACCTACAGTGGGAAGTTGTGTGTCTGAGAAAGACAATAGGAAGCGTGACTGAGTTCTCAACATGCGATTTAAGCCTCTAAGTTCAGCTTAAGCCAGTAAGTGCCCCTTTACTGGAAGTCAATTTGGGTTCTATTTCTTGTCTCAACCAAGTGATCCTTAATTAGTAAAAAATTAACTAAATGATACGCAGTAGTTGGTAACTGGGAAGACAGTGTAAAGCTAAGGGTGAGGTTTAGTTCAAGGTTTTGAGACTAGGATATGAAATAAGGGAGTCTCGCAATGCAGTCTTTTTGAGGAGGCAAATATTTTCTATTTTATGTATGCAGAGCTTGAGATGATGGCAACAGAAACAAATTCAAGTAGAAAACTCATTAGAATGTTAGAACAACAGGCTTGGTGTCTGGGGGAGACAGAGCAATGAACTAACAGGTATGTGATAGGATTTCCTTCACTTACGCCAGGAAGGGGGAAGTTAAACTTGTTCGAGGGGTTACACACAGTGAGTATGAAAGGTGGTGTCTGAATAAAGGCAGTTTACTGGTTTCGGATTTATTGTATGACAAGTATTTTTCAGAGGCATGAACTTTCGGGGACAGCTGAACCTACGTGAGAACACTGATGACTTGTTGAGTTTGTGAATTTAGTCAAGCCACTGGTTTATGTTAGAAAAGCTGGCATTTAGAAAATCTTGTGGAATATTGGCTGCCTTAGAAACTGTTCAGTTCAGGTAAGTTCAATTCAGTCGCTCAGTTGTGTCCAACTCATTGCAACTCCATGAACTGCAGCATGCCAGGCACCCCTGTCCATCACCAACTTCCGGAATCTGCCCAAACCCATGTCCATTGAATTGGTGATGCCATCCAACAATCTCATGCTCCATCTTCCCCTTCTCCTCCTGCCCTCAATCTTTCCTGGCATCAGGGTCTTTTCCAATGAGTCAGATCTTCGCATCAGGTGGCCAAAGTATTAGAAGTTTCAGCTTCAGCATCAGTTCTTCCAATGAACACCCAGGACTGATTTCCCTTAGGATGGACTGGTTGGATCTCCTTGCAGTCCAAGGGATTCTTAAGCATCTTCTCCAACACCACAGTTCAAAAGCATCAATTCTTTGGCGCTCAGCTTTCTTGATAGTCCAACTCTTTGGCGCTCAGCTTTCTTGATAGTCCAACTCTCACATCCATACATGACCACTGGAAAAACCATAGCCTTGACTAGATGGACCTTTGTTGGCAAAGTAATGTCTCTGCTTCTTAATATGCTGTCTAGGTTGGTCATGACTTTCCTTCCAAGGAGTAAGTGTCTTCTAATTTCATGGCTGCAGTCACCATCTGCAGTGATTTTGGAGCCCAGAAAAATAAAGTCAGCCACTGTTTTCACTGTTTCCCCGTCTATTTGCCATGAAGTGATGGGACCGGATGCCATGACCTTAGTTTTCTGAATGTTGAGCTTCAAGCCAACTTTTTCACTCTCCTCTTTAATTTTCATCAAGAGGCTCTTTAGTTCCTCTTCACTTTCTGCATAAGGATGGTATTATCTGCATATCTGAGGTTATTGATGTATCTCCCAGCAGTCTTGATTCCAGCTTGTGCTTCCTCCAGCCCAGCATTTCTCATAATGTACTCTGCACATAAGTTAAATAAGCAGGGTGACAATATACAGCCTTGACATACTCTTTTTCCTATTTGAAACCAGTCTGTTGTTCCATGTCCAGTTCTAACTGCTGCTTCCTGACCTGCATATAGATTTCTCAAGAGACAGGTCAGGTGGTCTGGTATTCCCATCTCTTTCAGAATTTTCCACAGTTTATTGTGATCCACATAGTCAAATGCTTTGGCATAGTCAATAAAGCAGAAATAGATGTTTTTCTGGAACTCTCTTGCTTTTTCCATGATCCAGCGGATGTTGGCAATTTGATCTCTGGTTCCTCTGCCTTTTCTAAAACCAGCTTGAACATCTGAAAGTTCACGGTTCACATATTGCTGAAGCCTGGCTTGGAGAATTTTAAGCATCACTTTACTAGCGTGTGAGATGAGTGCAATTGTGTGGTAATTTTAACATTCTTTGGCATTGCTTTTCTTAGGGACTGGAATGAAAACTGACTTTTTCCAGTCCTGTGGCCACTGCTGAGTTTTCCAAATTTGTTGGCATATTGAGTGCAGCACTTTCATAGCATCATCTTTTAGGATTTGAAACAGCTCAACTGGAATTCCATCACCTCCACTACCTTTGTTCATAGTGATGCTTCCTACGGCCCACTTGACTTCACAGTCCAGGTGAGTGTGAGTGATCACACCTTCGTGACTATCTGGGTTGTGAAGATCATTTTTTTGTATAGTTTTTCTGTGTACCCTTGCCACCTGTTCTTAATCTCTTCTGCTTCTGTAAGGTCCATACCATTTCTGTCCTTTATTGAGCCCATCTTTGCATGAAATATTCCCTTGGTATCTCTAATTTTCTTGAAGCGATCTCTAATCTTTCCCATTCTGTTGCTTTCCTCTATTTTTTTGCATTGATCGCTGAGGAAGATTTTCTTATCTTTCCTTGCTATTCTTTGGAACTCTGCATTCAAATAGGTATATCTTTCCTTTTCTCCTTTGCTTTTTGCTTCCCTTCTTTTCACAGCTATTTGTAAGGCCTCCTCAGAGAGCCATTTTGCTTTTTCACATTGCTTTTTCTGGGGGATGGTCTTGATCCCTGTCTCCTGTACAATGTCACCAACCTCCAACGATAGTTCATCAAGCACTCTGTCTATCAGCTCTAGTCCCTTAAATCTATTTCTCACTTCCACTGTATAGTCATAAGGGATTTGATTTAGGTCATACCTGAATGGTCTATTGGTTTTCTCCACTTTCTTCCATTTCAGTCTGAATTTGGCAATAAGGAGTTCATGATCTGAGCCACAGTCTGCTCCCAGTCTTGTTTCTGTTGACTGTATAGAGCTTCTCCATTGTTGGCTGCAAAGAATATAATCAATCTGATTTTGGTGTTGACCATCTAGTGATGTCCAGTGTAGAGTCTTCTCTTGTGTTGTTGGAAGAGGGTGTTTGCTGTGACCAGTGGGGTCTCTTGGGAGGACGCTATCAGCCTTTGCCCTGCTTCACTCTGTACTTCAGGGCCAAATTTGCCTGTTACTCCAGGTGTTTCTTGACTTCCTACTTTTACATTCCAGTCCCCTATAATGAAAAGGACATCTCTTTTGGGTGTTAGTTCTAAAAGGGCTTGTAGGTCTTCAGAAAACCATTCAACTTCAGCTTCTTCAGAGTTACTGGTCGGGGCATAGACTTGGATTACTGTGATACTGAATGGTTTTCCTTTGGACTCTCTTGTTGACTATGATGACTACTCCATTTCTTCTAGGGATTCCTGCCCACAGTAGTAGATATAATGGTCACCAGTGTTAAGTTCACCCATTCCAGTCCATCTTAGTTTGCTGATTCCTAGAATGTCGATGTTCACTCTTGCCATCTCTTGTTTGACCACTTCCAATTTGCCTTGATTTGTGGACCTAACATTCCAGGTTCCTATCCTCTTTACAGCATTGGAACTTGCTTCTATCACCAGTCCCATCCACTACTGGTTGTTGTGGATCGGCAGCTGCGATGGCGCAGGAGTGGCCAACAGAAGCTACTTCATGTCCAAGGTCAGGGGTGGCAGCTGAGAGGAGCTACCCCACTTCCAAGGTAAGGAGCAGTGGCTGCGCTTTGCTGGAGCAGCCTGTGAAGAGATACCCCATGTCCAAGGTAAGAGAAACCCAATTAAGATGGTAGGCGCTGAGAGAGGGATTAGAGGGCAGACAGACTAAAACCCCAATCACAGACAACTAGCCAATCTGATCACACGACCACAGCCTTGTTTAACTCAATGAAACTAAGCCATGCCGTGTGCGGCCATCCAGGATGGGCGGGTCATGGTGAAGTCTGACAGAATGTGGTCCACTGGAGAAGGGAATGGCAAACCACTTCAGTATTCTTGCCTTGAGAACCCCATGAACAGTATGAAAAAGGAAAAAAAAGATAGAAAATGTTGGTATATAATTCTATAATGCCTCTAGGAAAAGATACTGTATACAAGTTGATTTTGTATAATTAATCACAGCAAATAAAATTGAAATTTTTATGTTTGGGAGATTGTGAAACTGATCATTAGTATTGCGTTCATGTCAGATAAGTTTTGTATACAACGGTTTGTAATACTGTTTGCAAAAGGTAGTGAGTGAGTTAGTGAGTGAAAGTCACTCAGTAGTGTCTGACTCTTTTCAACCCAATGGACTACACAGTCCATGGAATTCTCCAGGCCAGAATACTGGAGTGGGTAGCTGTTCCCTTCTCTAGGGAATGTTCTCAACCCAGGGACTGAACCCAGGTCTCCAGTATTAAAGGTGGATTCTCTAAGTCTTGGCAATTATGCTGTATCTTAAACTAAGATTATAAGCTTATGAGTAAGAGGGGTAAGTTGAAATAACTTGAAACAATTCTATACTTACTAATTCTATCCCTCCCCCATCTCTGCCCCTGAAGTTAGAATGGAAGATTTATAGATTTGAATTTCCAGGGCCAGCGGAAACTTTCTTATAGTTTACAGGGGAAATCTAATGCATGCTTATTTAAATCAACACATCATTCACGACTGACAATCTATTTGGAGGTATTGCTGTGTCTCCTCTCACTGTCTTACTGTCTTCTAGATTTCTGTATTCCATGTTTGGATTCTTTCCTCTTATTCCCCCACTCTTCCTTTATGATATACTGCAGGTATGGAGAGAGGGTATATAGGGGAGGAGGAAGTTTACCCCTTATCTGTAATGACCCTTCTGCTCAGATTATCTTAAATTAAAATTTCCAAATTGTTATTTGTTGTGTTCTGTTGTTAAGTAACAAAGAGGAGCTGCACTCCAAACTGCTCTCATTTTGAATGGAATAATTTTAAACGGAACACTGCTGTGATATAGTGACTGCTGTGTTACTAGAGGCTTCCGCAGCACCAATGCTCTGTGATTCTGAATCTAAAGTCAACACGACTGAAATAAATCTATTATAGCATCAGTAAAGATATTCACATTTATTGGAGATGTTACTATCTTAGAAATACGGTTATTTGTCTAGTACAAAGTATGTGATTAGACAGTTAATTAAATGGAAGCAATGCAGATTCATGCACATTGGCATTTGAGGGCCTAAAGTAAAATTCATGTGAGATACAAAAAACAGGCTATAAATGAAAATATCTACATTAAACTAGAAATGAGTAGCTTCATACAATTCCAACCATATGCATCAATAGCAGAATTCTTTTGCTGATTTGGGGAAAGATTTTAAGTCTTAGATTATACTTTTCTTTCTTTAAGAGAATAATCCTAACGTGTGTGTGTGTGTGTGTGTGTGTGTGTGTGTGTGTATCACTTAAGTCTTAAAATTTTTACTTAATTTTCATTGGGCATGTCAGGAATTCAAACATCCTATTAGTATTTACAAAAAATTATGTTAAGAGTAATTTTTTAATTAAAACGTTCAGTCGAGAGCTTACTACTAAATCAAAGAATTTCATGGATATGAATTAAAGCTTTATTTTACCTCCTAAGGTTTTAAAACCTCTGAAAAGAATAATTTTGAAGTTAAGATGTTTCCACAGGATTGGTCACTTACCGCTTGTCCATAATTCCTGTATGACACAGACTCAAAAGCAGACAACTCAACTACTGTTAGAATCATTGAAATAACTGCGACAATTATGCCTAAGATGTTCATAAGCATAGCACAGGTAAGCTAAAAAGAAGATACAGAGCAAATTTATCATACTCAGAATAAATGATATTGTTAAATAGTTTGTATTACTGAAAAAGGAAATCTAGTTAAAACTTTGATCTAGCTTCTGTAGCTTTTGGAAGTGTTGGTATCCTTGCCATTAGCGTGTAACCCTTCTCTGGTTTATATGAAACCTGATTAATTTGGAGTAAATATCAAAACATCTTCATACCAATAAGCATAAATCTTCCATTTGGGCTCAAAAATATTGTATTTTACAATCTTCTGAGTCATTTGGAAGAAAGCCTTATAATATATGATTTGAACAAAAGGAGTTCCACATCAAAAAGAGAAAAGGATGGAAAAGGACTGCCTGCAGAAACAGGCTCAACAGGATTCAATTAACTTTAGTCCAGGGTTTTAATTCTCTAGGGACTCCATCAACATCTTTGGGTCTTAGTCTTTTATCTCGACAATCACAGGAGTAGACTAATTCATCTCTAAGGTATCTTTTAGCTCTGAGATTCTAAGATTATTTTCCTTCCCAATATTTTTCTACCTATAATATAGATGGATCTTTATTTTGAACAGATTTTCTATTTTGTTACAAGGTACAGTTGTGTTCCCAAATTAGAGTTAGGAAAATGAAGTTTTATAACAGTATTATGTCTATTTATAAACTCATTGAGTTCTATTAAATTTTTTGCTAACAGTAAAATTCATATAAGGTTAAAAAAAGGTATAACACCAAACCAAAAGACCTCTATACTTAAACTTAGAAACTTTTATATAATATGACTCTAATATAGCATATCTGTCTACATTAAATTATATGCTTCTAGATTTTAACTCCTGCATTTATTTTACAGATAGGGCAGATTCCTTTATTGTTTAGATGCCCACTATGTTTTCATTAAAACCTACTTAGCTTTGTGGCAAGTGATTTCTAGGGCGCACTACACATTTTAACTTACCTGGCGCTGAGATGGATGCCTTGTTGCTCTTATTATGGAGATTCCTGAAATGATAAACTGAATATAAAAACATATATTTATAAATACTCTTGATAATGCTCATCAACTTAAAATATATTTTAAACAATTCCCTCTTCTAAGTCAATTTTTTTTTAGAATAGTCAGAGTAGAATAATATGAAGAAGTTCCAGTAGAAAGGGTTAGGGAAATCACACCTCCAGTAACGAAGACAACAGTAGGGCCACCAACAACAGGAATGTGTAAGGGGCAGTGTGCATGACTCAGACAGCGGGACGCACAACAGGCCAAAGATGACTCCAGCAGTCCTGAATCAGGGGCCAGATTTGCTTGTATCTGCACATGCTTTCAAAACTCATTCAATTCTTACTTCTAAAGCTATACTTCTGACTGAGATGCTATTACTGATTATGATTACTGTGCATATATCCAGATGTGAAAAAGTAGTCCATGAATCTATATTCCAACTTGTGTTTGTACAAGATATATCTCTTAACTGAGACTGAGGGCATTAGTAAGGTAAGAGATGTTATTCCTATTTTTGCGTCTATTTTATGAAAAGAAGTCCCGCCATTTCATGCAGGCCACTTTGTCTGTCCCCCAGAAGTGTGAGGCTGTGCCATATTGTTTGAAAGTGGGCTGCACAATCCCTTTGAATGTTCCTTTTGGCTTATCTGCTTTAATGGCTTTGACAAAGATCTAAGTTAAAGGCTAATTTGTAGAAAAAAGTATTCACACTACACCCATATACAGGAGGGCCGCACCTGAGGTTCACTGCCTACTGGAGGGCCACTCAGGTGCGCATGCTCAGCACTTCACTCGGTAGCAAAACTCAGATTTCCAAGGAGGCAAAGTGCGGGTAACAACTAGTTCAGAAGACAAAGTGAAAACACCCTGCGAATTTTAAACTAGTGCTAACTAGATTACCAAATTATGTGCTTTACAAAAGGCCTTTCAAAGTTTATGACCTAAATGAGAAGCTTTGAATTAAATCATACTTAACTGAAATTTTAGATAATATAGGTGATAACTATGATATTTTTATAACATGATGACTAGAGACACCGAAGGACAGTAATCACTTATCTGACTTTTTCCTGCAAATTCACTATTTTTCTCCTATTGTTTTCCAAGGCAATGCTTTGACACCTGTAAGCCAACGTACAAAAGCAGAGGCTCTCCTAAAGGCATCTTGCTCCTTTTCAGCCCTAGCAAACGGCGGCATCTGATCTCCTACTGCCCTCTGCCATCGGTTCTAAGCACGGGTAAGTGGTTCCCTTGTTCCTGCCAACCATGCTCTCTCCTCCAGCTCTGAATCAGATGTCACCACATGCCATCACCCACTGTCCCTTCTGGCTGACACCGTCACCCACCGTGCCCTCTGGTTGACGCCGTCACTCACTGTGCCCTCTGGCTGGCATCATCTGTGGGTCCCCTGCCTTGGTCTCTCTTCTTTCTACGTGCTTAGTCACCCAGTCGTGTCCAGCTCTTTGCGACCCCATGGACTGCAGCCCGCTAGGCTCCTTTGTCCATAGGGATTCTCCAGGAGAACCCAAGAATATTGGAGTGAGTTGCCATGGCCTTCTCCAGAGGATCTTCCCAACCTAGTGATCCAACCCACACCTCTCACACTGGCAGGCGGACTCTTTACCACTAGCACCACCTGGGAACAGTAACACCTCTCAAGTCTCCATGTTAATTCTCCCACTTTGTCCACCAACTCACGCCCTGCAGTTTTAATAACAATTTTACCATTCTAATAATCCACAGACCCTGTGTGGGTCTATGATCTGAGCCCCTTACTCCTCTTTCATATTCTCTCCTTTACCAGTTTAAATTCTATGACCAGCTATTAAAAACGCTGCCTTTTTACATTCTCAGCTCCTCTGCACCTTTCTTGATCACAGTTGTGGGCAGGCCAGAATCTTGATTAAACACAGTTCTCCTTCTTCCATGCCTGCAGCCGTGCGGCTGAACATGGCCTGAGACAGACGCAATAGCTGTCTTGACGCACCTCACTATGCAACCCTGTTCCGAAAGCTCGAGTCTTCAATGCTGCGTGAAAGTCACACTGCTTTTTCACAATCCATGCACACTCTCATTTTTCCTAGGTGACCATTTCCTCATTCTTTTCTCTCACATCAACCAACCAGTCCATTCTCCGTTCACACTCTCAGAGCGGGATCCTGCTTTCTAATTTACTGAAACAGTTGAGGCCGTCAGAAGGGAAGTTCCTCACGCTCCCAACACCCAGTGGCCTGAAAGTTGTGCATTCTCTCTGCTCCTCCGCCTTCCTTCGTGTTACCTGCCTTGACACTGTTTGCATTAAAGGTGGATAATGCTTTGTTCGGGGCAGTCCTTTGCATTATAGGATGTTCAGCAGTATCCTTGATTCGACCACTGGATGTATAGCCCTTAGCTATGAAAACTGAAAATGTCACCACCAGATGTCCTCTGAGGGGAAACATCACCTCTAGCTGAGAACCACTGCCAGAGGAGAACTATCCATGCTCCTGTTTGTGTACTGGAAGGCATTCACTGCTTGCATCTAAGTCCAGGATTCCAATAATCTCCCCCATCACTTGTCTCATGTCTCATCAACTTCTGGTTCAGTCCCCTCAACAAAAGGCACGGAGCATCTCACTGAAACAAAGAGCTAAGCCTCTCCGACTCAAGCTCCCTCAGCAGCCTCATCACTCTGCACTGCGTTACACCGAGACCTCAAACAAGCTGTCTGCACTTGCTGGCTCTGACTCCTCTCTTTTCATTGTTTTTTACACCAATTCCAGTTAGGCTTTTGCCCCACCTTCCACTGACACTATTTGTCAAGCTTACCGTTGGCCTTCATATCGCTAACTCCAACGGTCAAGTCTCAGCCCTTCTCTGATTTGACAACATAACAGAATTAATATATTTAGTCTTTCCCTATTCTTTGTTTACTTGACTTCCAGGATGTCACACTTTCCAGACCTTCCTACTACTTTATGGCTATAAGAAGCCACAGAAGAGCGCAGGTGACGACAAAGTTAAAAAATGTGTGAATATAAACTCATTGTGTGAGGGCCCTAAGGCAAAGACCTTAACATGAAAATTAACCATGCTAATGAAGATTAGGCTTACAATTCTGTAACTGTATAGATATGTGAACATATCTAAGGACAATCCAGCCTACGGTTGTCATTATGTATTCAGTCCTGTATCAGTGTCTCTTACAGCAGCACTGCTAAGTTAAAGGTGCTCAGTAAATATTTGTTTTAAAAAAGGGATCTGACTTTGAATTATCTACATGGAATTTAGTGACTTAACTCTCCTGAAAAGCTCAGAAACTCTTCCTATGTTCTACCAGTGGCATGAGTATTATTTACTAAATGATTAAATAAAAGAATGCATTCTACTCACAATGATTCCCCATAAAAAACATCCTGTTTTATAAGTTATCGGTTCATATGTCCCAAACACTCCTTTAATTTGTCCCATATACAGAATCAACACGAGATACCACATGAAGACACAGAAGACGCCAATCATGATCTGGATAGCCTGTGGGGAGAGAATGCTGTTAGCATAGAAACCATGTAATTTATAACAATTCCAAAGTTTTTACCAAAAAATGGTAGTAAAATAGAAACGCACGCAACCATGAAATTCCTGGACTGGTCAGTCTAAAAAGAGGGCTTGACCCAGGAAGTACCGAGGTCACCCGCAGAAATGAGCCGTGCGTGGAGCATCAGACTGTCCAACAGAAATTCTGGTGAATTCTCCCATAAGAGAGTTGGCAATCGGACTCTGCTGCTGGCTATCCACTCCATCAGCTAATGACACGTCAGGAGAATACTGAGGGTATTTCTTCTCATTCAAGGCACACTTGATATGGATCTTTTCACAAGCATGCTGAGATGAGGTAGAGTCGACACAGAGATACAAAGAATGCCCAAAGTAGACTTACTTGCCCACGGTCCTTCTGTTCGACAGGGGATAGGTTAGGGTCAGGGAGAACTATCACTCAACTTCAGTTTGTAAAAAGGCAATTATAATCCCAGTAAATATGTACCAGTAAATTTCTGAATTTATATGTAAACTTAATATTTCAAATACTAAATCACATTTTTAATCACTCTTTAAAAATTCCAGATGATGCATTCTTTTCACTTTCATTTTCATATAAACTTTAATAGGAAGCTATTTAATGCTTTACGTTTGGTAGTTTCAGTTCTTTGCAAAGCACGTGATTTATGAAACACATAATGCAACTGATCAACATTAAAGGAAGCTAATATTCCTGATATTAATAAGAAGCTATTTAACGTTTTACGTTTAGTAGTTTCAGCTCTTTGTTTCTTTGTAAAGCAAGTGATCTATGAAGTACATAAATGCAACTGGTTAATATTAAAGCTGTGTTTTAGAGAAAAAGTTTTGCATAGAAAACCCACTTTTGGGGGATAACAATCCTATGCATTTAGATTCAGACTTCAAGGTTTCCTCTGCATCAGATTTGGAAGAACAACATCATTTTCAAAGGTTCTTTGGATTTGACTGGGAGAAAATCCTCTACTAGATCTCAAAATCCTTGAGATTTTGGTCTTCTGCATTACAGGCAGATTCTTTACCATTACTAAATAGAAATAGTACATCATCTTGAATTTAGTTAAAGTCTTACTTACCGCAAAAACAAGAGAATCTGCTGTAGAGACTTTTGAGCAGCACACACACATAGCCATACTACCAGCATTTCCTATAGATGATTATGCCTCTAATCTCTGGTGATATCTCTATTAGCAAACGTCTACGAAACAGTACAAAACAAAAATATAAGCTGTGTCAAAAGAAAACACTTAAGGTCACTTCTTACTGTTTTGCAATTACTTTCCCAAACTCTGAAGCAATCACTTTCTTCTCTCCTTGATTTTTTAGAAGGAATTTGCATTCACCTGCTTTGAGTTAGGTCTCCAGAACTGAAAGGCCTCCTTTTGACTAAAAAAATTTGATATACACAATATTACACATATTTTCTCTGAGTAGTGAACAGCGTCTCTGGATCATGAAGTATAAAGAAAGCCTAGGGAATAGGACTGGAGAAGGTAGTGGCCCCCACCCCAGTGCTCTCGCCCGGACAATCCCATGGACAGAGGAGCCTGGCAGGCTGCGGCCACGGGGTCGCTGGGAGTCGGACACAACTGAGCGACTTCACTTTCACTTCTTACTTTCACGCACTGGAGAAGGATATGGCAACCCACTCCAGTGTTCTTGCCTGGAGAAACCCAGGGACGGGGGAGCCTGGTGGGCTGCCGTCTATGGGGCTACACAGAGCTGGACACGACTGAAGCGACTTAGCAGCAGCAGCAGCAGCAGCAGGAAATAAGACAAGCACTAGAGGATCTTAGTAAAGCTTTTAATAGCTCATTTGCAATTCATAATCAATTCAATGTAACTCATAATGCCATGTTTGCATTTTTAAAACCAAATTCTTGGACTTATATTCATCATGGGCTTGTGACTTGTTTCCCTTTGACATATTTGCTACCTAGCTCTTATTTCTATAAGATGGATTTTTCTTCCATCAGACAACTTATTAAAGTTGCTTCCACAATCCTAAACGCTCTTACTGTTATTCCTGCAGCTTCCCCTTATGCTTAAATCACTTTCTTACTTATATGAACATTAAAAACCTGGCTAAAATATCTCCTTCTGAGATTTCACCCACTTGAGGATCTGGAATAACACTGCTTAATATCTTCTAACATGGCATACTTAGGTCAAAACCATGAGTTACGTCACTTAGCCACTCAGGTGATCAGCTAACAGATGATCTCAAAGCTTTCCTTGGACCTTCCAGAAATGAGAGTAGAGTTTGACTAAATTATCTGTCATTCCCTGCACCCTTAAAATCTCATGAATTGATTATTTTAATGAAACTCTGGTTTCTAAATTTGATTTCCTGGATGTATCTTAATTCTATAACGTACAGAAACAGAAAAAGCCAGGTAAGAATACAAGAACTGTGAATACAAGAACTAGAGAAAACAAAATTTTAATAGCTGAATTATAGCTACTAAGCTTTATATATTAAAACGTCACTTTTGAGAAATGTTAAAGAGTATAAGCCTATAGGCAATGAAGATCAATCACTCTATCATGCTTAAAGACAAAGAATTATAGAATTCATGTATAGAGTAATGAAGAAAAGTCATATCTAGACTGCTGTTATTTGCCACATTTTAGATAAGAGAAAGATAATAAAAATAGTAAGCCTTTTTGTATGTATAGAAAAAAGTCTTTTCGCAGTTTGTAGTGTAAACACCATGAGTGACTTGGCAAGTAGAATATTTAGCATCATTATAACTGCCATCGGGCCCTCACCAAAACCACTCTAAATGAAGTATTCATTAAAACACCAAGAAAAAAATTATGTATGTTAAAAATCCTCAGCTTAACTGACCGAAGGAAGAGAGTAAGAAATGCTGCAATGTCTTCCTGTAATACATGATGGTTAGAAATTAAAGAAAAAAATTCTACATGTGGTTACTCTACAACCCAGTTAAAAACTAAATGTAGAATATAAAAAGAAAATTAATGATTTATTTATTTTTATCTTCTGGTGATCCATCACTAAGCCAAAAAGCAGCTATAGGAAAGCCCCTAGCCATTATTCTCAACCCCATCCTCACCCCTTAAAATTAGTGCTACACAGAAATTCTGGAACAATAACAGAGAGCTCGTGTGGTGAAACCACTTCTCCATCTTCAGTGCCTTTAGCAGGGCTGCAACTCCTAACAGTCTTCAGAAGAAAGCTGAAATGCTTTGGCAGGGCTCATGAAGCCCTTCATGAATCGCTCTCTGCTCAGCTTCTCAGCCTCATCCCGGCTGCTCCCTTAGTCTGAGCCCTAACAGTGGGGGCAGCAATATTCCCTGGGAAGCCGCTGCTTCGTGAGTCTGTTAAGATATTCTTCTCCTTGGTTCCCTAACATTCTGTGCATGCTTTCTATCATCGTGTAGTCTTGACTTTTGATTTCCATAACTGGTTCCCAAGCTCAGTGTGAGCTCCCAGAAGTTCAGGAATTAATTCTGCCTGGCCAGGGCCAGTCCTGCACTGTGACCAAGAGACTCAGACTTTATTAAATAAGCTACAATGAGATATTAATCACCTCCTTCCAGTCAGAATGACCATCATCAAAAAAAATCTACAAATAACAAGTGTTGGAGAGGGTGTGGAGAAACCCAGCTCCAGAGGGAGCCCTGCTCACTGTTGGTGGGAATGTGAACTGGGGCAGCCACTCGGAGAACGGTCTGCAGTTCCCTTAAAAAACTAGGAAGAGAGATATCATATGACCCAGCGATCCCATTCCTTGGCATATATCTGGAGAAGAAACTAATCCACAAAGATGTTCATGGCTGTTCATATTCACAGTAGCCAAGACATGGACACAACCCGAGTGTTCATCAACAAAGAAATGGATAAAGAAGATATTACACACACATAAATATACATATATATGTATATTTATGCAATGGAATATTCAGTTCAGTCACTCGGTCGTGTCCCACTCTTTGCGACCCCATGAATTGCAGCACGCCAAGACTCAGCCACACAAAAATATAATAAAATGCATCTTCAGCAACATGGCAGCCCTAGGGATTATCGGTCTAAGTTAAGCAAGTCAGATATTGAAAGACATATACATCCCTTCTCAGAGGAATCTTAAAAAGATAGTACAAATCAACTTCTTTACCAAACAAACTCACAGACATGCGGGCGGGGGGAGACTCGTGGCTTCCAAGGCGGGAAGGGAGCAAGAAGGTGACTGAGGCGTGCAGGACTGCAGCCAGATGCCGCGGCACACGAAGCAGATGCACCAAGATTCACTTCCCAGCGACGGGAACCAAGCGCAGTATCTCGTCCACGTGAAACTCTACACGGCCTCAGAAGCCAACTGCGGTTACCAGGGAAAAAGAGCCCGGTTCTGCAGGCGGGAGGCGGGGGAGCCCCAGCCTCTGCGGACGGCGGGAAGGAGACACGAAAAGCGGGTGGGCGCGGCGAGGCCCGCGTTCCGTCTCCGAGCCTCCCTGGGGCTTTTAACAGCTGACAACGTTCAAAAGCAGAGCGGCACCGCGACCCTCCCTTTACTCGCTCGCGGTCCTTCCGCCCTCCCCGCCCGGCCCTGGCTGGTCACGCCACCGGCAGGCCCTGCTCCGCGCGGCTGTCCCGACGGGTCCTCCCGCCGGCGCCCCGCCCGGCTCCGGGGGCGCGTCTCCGCTGGCCGCGCCCTCAGCGCCAGGTCCGCAGACCCCGCCGCGCCGGCATCCCGGAAGGACCAAGGGGCCCGGGGTCCAGCCGGCCCTCAGGCTGCTCGGCCGCGCAGGCCTCCAACGGCAGCCTCGCGACCGCGCGCGACGCGCCTGCGCCTGCGCCTGCGCGAGAGGAGCGCGGGAGACGGCGCGCATGCGCGGCCGGGCGCCGGGCCTGCGAATTGCCCCTCGGCCCGCTGGTGAAGCCTCTCCTCCAGCGAGGGCGTCTCTTCCAGTGAAGCCTCTCCTCCAGCGAGGCTGCTCCTCCAGCGAGAGTTGCTCTTCCAGTGAGCCTTCTTTGCCAGTGAGGGCGTCTCTTCCAATGAAAGCTTCTCCTCCAGCGAGGCTCCTCCTCCAGTGAGGGCGTCTCTTCCAGTGAAGCTTCTCCTCCAGCGACCCTTCTCCTCCAGCGAGGCTGCTCCTCCAGCGAGGGCGTCTCTTCCAGTGAAGCTTCTCCTCCAGCGAGCCTTCTCCTCCAGCGAGGGCGTCTCTTCCAGTGAGCCTTCTTTTCCAGTGAAGGCGTCTCTTCCAATGAAAGCTTCTCCTCCAGTGAGGCTCCTCCTCCAGCGAGGCTTCTCCTCCAGCGAGAGTTTCTCTTCCAGTGAGCCTTCTTTTCCAGTGAGGGCGTCTCTTCCAAATGAAAGCTTCTCCTCCAGCGAGGCTTCTCCTCCACTGACCGCTTCTCCAGTGAGGGCTTCTCCACACCTCCGTTTGTTATCTTTTCCCTCCTGGGGTGTTTCTCATATGTACATCCACTGCAAAGCAACCAGAATCTCTGAGGAAAAGCCTGTCTTTCACCTGCTCTCTTCTCAGAGAATAATTTTGGCCACAAACATATTAAAAAAGGTGAGTAGTTGAGTCATTGACTCATGACACGTAAGTAGCTAAAGAAGGAAATTAAATCGAGAGAATATTTAGCGAAACACGGAATGACTTTTTGATTGCTCGGCTAAGGTGAGTTTACCTTTCAGATTATTCCTGGCATCAACTCTGTATTGCTTGTGGGCAATAGTTAAAACAGTGTTTATGAAGAGACACGTAAAGAAGTTGGAGAAGGAAATGGTGACCCACTCCAGTATTCTTGTCCGGAGAATCACATGGACGGAGGAGCCTGGTGGACTACAGTCAATGGGGTCGCAAGAGTCAGACATGACTGAGCAACTAACCACCACCATGTAAAGAAGTAGGGGGTAGCAGCTCGAAAATAGAGACGTTCTGGAAAGGTGGATGAGGAAGTGGAAAGAAAAAGAGCAGTCATCTTGAATTAACTGACAAGTACAAATAAGCCCGTTATGCAACCATTAGGACTTACTGAGGCATTAAAATACCTGAAGAGCAGATGACCTGCAACTCCTGAATGGTATGGTTGCAGGAAGGTGGACCCCTTCAAGGGCCTGAAACTGGGCTCTTGTCCAACACTTGGAAATGAATTGTCCGAGGAGACACACGCACTGACAAATTAAGAGCCTTTATTGGGAAAGGGCACCCGGGTGGAAAGCAGTAGGGTAAGGGAAACCAGGAGAACTGCTCTGCCATGGCTCGCAATGTCGGGTTTTATGGTGAACGGATTAGTTTCCAGGTGGTCTTTGACCAATCATTCTAATTCAGAGTCTTTCCTGATGGCGAACGCATCACTCAGCCAAGATGGATGCTGGCAAGAGGGATTCTGGGAATTGGACGGACTTGCGGTGTCTCCTTTAGACCTTTCTTGAACTCTTCCGGTTGGTGGTGGCTTATTAGTTCCGTATTCCTCATCAGGATCTCCTGTCATAAAAAAACTCATGCAAATGGTTACTATGGTACCTGGCCAGGGTGGGCGGTTTCAATCAGTGTGCTTCCCTGAACATTGTGACTGTGATATAATCCAGGAAAGCTTATCTTGGCATTTTGGAAGTGAAAATTCAGGCTCAGGGTGTAAATATTTAGTGAAAGATACAGCCAGTGAACAAAACACTCAGAAAGAGAAACTGACGTTTCTTTTACACAGAAATTGCCTAAGTGCCACTAGTACTCTTTGCCACAAAAGCATGTTTTAGGGCTGCTGAGATCTCTTATGATTATTGTAAAGCCTGAATATCGATCCTAGACTCAGTTACTTTGCCTTTAGCCCCATGGCTAGCTTTCTTACATTGTGACTCTAAAGTCTCCTCATTCAATAGAAAAACATATTGCAGGCTTTCCTAAAACTTTTACGTTTTCTTTTGGTTGGTGTCATTGAGGGTATTTTCAGCTCAGTTCAGTCGCTCAGTCGTGTCCAACTCTTTGCGACCCCATGAACCGCAGCACGCCAGGCCTCCCTGTGCATCACCAACTCCGGAGTCCACCCAAACCCATGTCCGTTGAGTCTGGGACGTCCCCTTCTCCTCCTGCCTCCAATCTTTCCCAGCATCAGGGTCTTTTCCAATGAGTCAACTCTTCACATCAGGTGGCCAAAGTATTGGAGTTTCAGCTTCAACATCAGTCCTTCCAATGAACACCCAGGACTGATCTCCTTTAGGATGGACTGGTTGGATCTCCTTGCAGTCCAAGGGACTCTCAAGAGTCTTCTCCAACACCACAGTTCAAAAGCCTCAATTCTTTGGCACTCTGCTTTCTTTATAGTGCAACTCTCACATCCATACATGAGTACTGGAAAAACCATAGCCTTGACTAGATGAACCTTTGTTGACAAAGTAATGTCTCTTCTTTTTAATATGCTGTCTAGGTAGGTCATAACTTTCCTCCCAAGGAGTAAGCATCTTTTAATTTCATGGCTACAATCACCATCTGCAGTGATTTTGGAGCCCAGAAAAATAAAGTCAGCCACTGTTTCCACTGTTTCCCCATCTATTTGCCATGAAGTGATGGGATTGGATGCCATGATCTTCGTTTTCTGAATGTTGAACTTTAAGCCAACTTTTTCACTCTCCTCTTTCACTTTCATCAAGAGGCTTTTTAGCTCCTCTTCACTTTCTGCCATAAGGGTGGCGTCATCTGCATATCTGAGGTTATTGATGTTTCTCCCAGCAATCTTGAGTCCAGCTTGTGTTTCTTCTAGCCCAGCATTTCTCATGATGTACTCTGCATATAAGTTAAATAAGCAGGGTGACAATATACAGCCTTGACGTACTTCTTTTCCTATTTGGAACCAGTCTTTGTTTCACGTCCAGTTCTAACTGTTGCTTCCTGACTTGCATACAGATTTCTCAAGAGGCAGGTCAGGTGGTCTGGTATTCCCATCTCTTCCAGAATTTTCCACAGTTTGTCGTGATCCACACAAAGACTTTGGCATAGTCAATAAAGCAGAAATTACTGTTTTTCTGGAACTCTATTGCTTTTTCCATGATCCAGCGGATGTTGGCAATTTGATCTCTGGTTCCTCTGCCTTTTCTAAAACCAGCTTGAACATCTGGAAGTTCACGGTTCACATATTGCTGAAGCCTGGCTTGGAGAATTTTAAGCATCACTTTACTAGCATGTGAGATGAGTGCAATTGTGCGGTAGTTTGAGCATTCTTTGGCATTACCTTTCTTTGGGACTGGAATGAACACTGACCTTTTCCAGTCCTGTGGCCACTGCTGAGTTTTCCACATTTGCTGGCATATTGAGTGCAGCACTTTCACGGCATCATCTTTCAGGATTTGAAATAGTTCAACTGGGATTCCATAACCTCCACTAGCTTTGTTTGTAGTGATGTTTCCTAAGTCCCATTTGACTTCACATTCCAAGATGTCTGTCTCTACGTGTGTGATCACACCATTGTGATTATCTGACTGGTGATAGAAGCGAGGTTTGATGCTGTAAAGAGCAATATTGCATAGGAACCTGGAATGATAGGTCCATGAATCAAGGCAAATTGGAGGTGGTCAAACAGGAGATGACAAGAGTGAAACATTGACATTCTAGGAATCAGCGAACTAAGATGGACTGGAATGGATGAATTTAATTCCGATGACCATTCTATCTACTACTGTGTGCAGGAATCCCTTAGAAGAAATGGAGTAGCCATCATAGTCAACAAAAGAGTCTGAAATACAGACTTGGATGCAGTCTCAGAAATGACAATGATCTCTGTTCGTTTCCAAGGAAAACCATTCAGTATCACGGTAATCCAAGTCTATACCCCGACCAGTAACTCTGAAGAAGCTTAAGTTAACAGTTGTATGAAGACTTCCAAGATATTCTAGAACTAACACCCCCAAAAGATGTCCTTTTCATTATAGGGGACTGGAATGCAACAGTAGGAAGTCAAGAAACACCTGGAGTAACAGGCAAATTTGGCCTTGGAGTACAGAGTGAAGGAGGGCAAAAGCTAATAGAGTTCTGCCAAGAGAACACAGTGGTCATAGCAAACTCCCTCTTCCAACAACACAAGAGAAGACTCTACACATGGACATCACCAGATGATTGACACTGAAATCAGATTGATTATATTTGCAGCCAAAGATGGAAAAACTCTATACAGTCAGCAAAAACAAGACCAGGAGCGAACTGTGGCTCAGATCATGAACTCCTTATTGCCAAATTCAGACTGAAATGGAAGAAAGTGGAGTAAAGAACTAGACCATTCAGGTATGACCTAATTCAAATCCCTTATGACTATACAGTGGAAGTGAGAAATAGATTTAAGGGACTAGAGCTGATAGAGTGCCTGATGATCTATGAACGGAGGTTCGTGACATCCTACAGGAGACAGGAATCAAGACCATCCCCAAGAAAAAGAAATGCAGAAAAGCAAAATGGCTGTCTGAGGAGGACTTACAAATAGCTGTGAAAAGAAGGGAAGTGAAAAGCAAAGGAGAAAAGGAAAGATATACCCATTTGAGTGCAGAGTTCCAAAGAATTGCAAAGAGAGATAAGAAAGTCTTCCTCAGCAATCAATGCAAAGAAATAGAGGAAAACAATAGAATGGGAAAGACAAGAGATCTCTTCAATAAAATCAGAGATACCAAGGGAACATTTTATGCAAAGACAAGGTTATTCTATTATGTAATGAGACACTTTGTTTTCTTACAATTGCATTTTCTTTTTCACTTTACCTGTTGTGAGAAGAGAGGGTCTGACAATACTAAGCATAATATGTGCTAAAGAAGGGGTTTTTTCGGATTATTGAAGCCACAGGAGATGTGGGTTTGATCCCTGGGTCTGCAAGATTCCCTGGAGAGGGCATGGCAACCCACCCCAGTATCCTTTCCTGGAGAATCCCATGGACAGAGGAGCCTGGCGGGCTACAGTCTGTAGGGCTGCAAGAGGCAGATATGACTGAAGCGGCTTAGCATGCATGTGCTAAGAGAAAAGGAATCTGACTTGAGTGTGTCTTCAGCCTCAAGATTATGAGCTTAGTCAAAACGAGAGTTCCAGTGAGATGGCGGCCTGCTGTGACTTGCTGTCATGAGTGATTGGAGGGAAGTGAAGTTTAGCTGGAAGTCTCTGGAAATTATTGTAGATTTGATGATTTTCTTGAATGGGGTTTCAAACATATGTGTGTCTTAATTCAGTGAGCATGAATGCATACTCATTTACATGTATTCAGTGTGAACATAGGTGTGATCAGATGTCTTTGGTGGCCGTGCCTAGGTGTCTAATAGTGACCGTGTAAAATAAATTTGAGAGTGTTGTTTCTGCTTCGAGCTTTCCAAACAGTTCAAGAAGTGGTAACATCACTTCTTTACAAGGTTGGTAGAATTTCCGACCTTTGAGATGAGATGACCTTTGAAGTCATCTCATCCTAGACTTCTGTTTGCTGGGAGTTTTAAAATTAGGAATGCAACTTTGGGACTAGTGATTGGTCTGTTCATGCTGTCTTTGTCTTCCTGATTCATTCTCGGCAGGCTGGAGATGGAGGGGCTAGAGCTATTGCTGAGCGTGAGGTGGGGTTCCCTGCTACTTAATGGCTGACACTGCCCCACTGGGGGCAAGGGGTTCAGGTCCCAAATCGCTGGGGTGGAAGCCCTGAGCCCAGGGCCGGCTCTGTTCCCTTTAAGTGCTCGTGTCCTCTCTCCGAGCACTGGGGGCCTTGCCCCACAGCCGAGCGGTGCTGAAGCAGCAGGGTGGTGCCCTTGCCCTGCTCAGATGCCACCCAGCCTCTGAGTCCCCGGGTGCGCGCTCTCCTGGGTCGTGGCAGCCCTCGTAGGTCCAGTGTGCAGCTGTGATGTGGGGTAAACAGGGCTGGAGTGTCCCCTCGGCTCAGGCTGGCCTACTTGGAGCTCGGGCAGTTGCAGGACGTGGCCTCCCCGAAAGCAGTCCTCAGCCCCCTCTCCTCTTTGCCTCCAGGGAGAGTTGGTGCTCTGGTGCTCCTCACAGGCAGAGACCACACTTCCCACAGCCCTCCTGTTCGTCCCAGCAGCCCTCCAACCAGCCAAGGAGGCTCATCTTCCCTGGGCCTGACCTCTGGTGAGGGGTGCACAGTAGCGGGCCTGCACCCTCACTCTCAGGGTGGGAGTCTGCCTGCGTAATCTCCCTGGGCCTCTAAGTCACCCGCATCACAGGTCCTGACATGATCTCTTCCTTTTATATCCAATTACATGTGTCTCTTTCTTACAGCTTTGGTTGTAAGATGTCCTTGTACCAGTGTCCAGTTAGTTTTCGGTGAGGCTCATTCCACATGTAGGTTTGTTTTTTAATCTTTTAAAAAATTCTATGTAGTTTTTAAAGATTGCTTTCTGTTTAGAGTTATTACAAAATATTGACTGTAGTCCCATGTTGTGCAATACATTTTGAATCTGTCTTACGTCCAGTAGTTTGTACGTCCTCCTCTCCCACATCTGTATAATCCCACTCCCCTCCCTACTTCCCTGGTGGATCAAATGGTTAAGAATCTCCCTGCAATGTGGGAGACCTGGGTGTGATCCCTGGGTCAGGAAGGTTCCCCTGGAGAAGGGAATGGCTACCCACTCTAGTACTCTTGCTGGAGAATTCCACGGACAGAGGGGCCTGGCAGACTATAGTCCATAGGGTTGCAAAGAGTCAGACACAACAGAGTAGCTAGCACTTTCACTTTCCCGTAGCTCCTGTTAACCACTAGTTTGTTCTGTATATCTGAGAGTCTGCCTCTTTTTTATTATATTCACTTTTTGTTGTATTTTTTATACATATAAGTGATATTATACATTATGTATCTTTCTCTGACTGACATTTCACATAGCATAATGCCCTCTAAGTCTATCCAAGTTGCTGGAGTTTGCAAAAGTTCATTCTTTTTTATGGCTGAGTAGTACTCCATTTTCAGAGAAGGCAATGGCATCCCACTCCAGTACTCTTGCCTGGAAAATTCCATGGGTGGAGGAGCCTGGTAGGCTGCAGTCCATGGGGTCGCGAAGAATTGGACACGATGGAACAACTTCACTTTCGCTTTTCACTTTCATGCATTGGAGAAGGAAATGGCAACCCACTCCAGTGTTCTTGCCTGGAAACTCCCAGGGACGGGGGAGCCTGGTGGGCTGCTGTCTATGGGGTCGCACAGAGTTGGACACGACTGAAGTGACTCAGCGGCGGCAGCAGCAGCAGTATTCCATTGTGTGTATATATAGAACATCTCTATTCGTTCATCTGTTGATGCATGCTGCGGTTATTTCCCTATGTTGGCAGTTGTGAATAATCTTGCTGTGAACATCCGGATGGGCATATCTTTTCAAACTGAGGTCTGTTTGTCTGTCTTCTGTCTCTTTGCCCAGGAGTGGACTTGCCGGGCCGTGTGGTAGTTCTATTTTACTTCTTTGAGAAACCTCCATATGGTTTTCCACCGTGGCTGCACCAGTTTACATTCCTACCAACAGTGTCAAAGGTTCCCTTCTCTCTACATCCCCACCAGCATTTATGATTGGTAGACTTTTTGATGAGAACCATTCTGACAGATGTGAGGTGCTGCCTCAGTGTGGCTTTGATTTCTGTTTCCCTGGTGCTCTGTGAGCATCTTTTCGCGTGTGGAAGTGTTGTCCGTGTGTTGTGGTGAGAGATGACCTCCCTGTACCCTTGCTCCACCATCTGAGCGATCTGCATGCCATATCTTAAAGTGCTGCTAAATATTCGGGGGAGTGAAAGGAGATGTGAAAAATAAAATTGAGTGAGGCTTAAACTGGGTGGAGACCATACGTGGAGAGAGAGGTTGAGTGAAGCTGGCTGAGTGCTGCTGCGATGGTGGATTTGAGTGAAGAGCTGTCCATCTTTAGAGTTAAGTCAGGGTCCTGAGACGCCCCAGGTGGCTCAGTGGTAGAGAATTTGCCTGCCAAGCTGGAGACACGGATTCCATCCCTGGGTCCAGAAGGTCCCCTGGAGAAGAAAGTGGCAACTCACTGCAGTATTCTCGCCTGGAAAATTCCATGGTCAGAGGAGTCTGGCAGACTGCAGTCCCTGGGGTTGCAAAAGAGTCAGACGTGTCTGAGCAACATAACAGCAATGAACAGTAGGATCCCAAGGCACTGAGAAAACGTGCGTGTGTGGAGAGGAATTTCATGTAGGAAATTTGTTTATGCATGGTAGCTTCTGTCATAGAGAACACTCTGCACAGAGGAAGGCTTTCTTTCCTTTACAGCATGATGGGAGAAAGGCATTAGCGGGCAGTGTTAGGGAAACACTGATGTCTGAGTCCTCTCCAGCCTGTGGGAACTAGGGCACACCGGCGGTGTGGCCACACTGGCCGGGCTTGCACACGTGCCTGCCCGGGCAGGCGCTTCCCTGGCGGCTCAGATACGAAAGAATCTGCATGCAATGCTGGAGACCTGGGTTTTATCCTTGGGTTGGGAAGATCCCCAGGAGACGGGAAAAGCTACCCACTCCAGCATTCTTGCCTGGAGAATCCCATGGACAGAGGAGTCTAAAGGGCTACAGTCCATGGTTTTCCAAAAAGTTGGATACAACTAGGCAGCGAACACACACATTCAGTTCAGCCTCTGAGTCCTGTCTGACTCTTTGTGACCCCATGACTGCAGCATTCCAAGCTCCTCTGTCCATCACGACCTCCCAGAGTTCCACAAACTCACGTCCATCGAGTCGGTGATGCAATCCAATCATCTCACAGTCTGTCGTCCACTTCTCCTCCTGCCTTCAATTTTTCCCAGCATCAGGGTCTTTTCTAATGAGTCAGTTCTTCACATCAGGTGGCCAGAGTATTGGAGCATCAGGCTCAGCATCAGTCCTTGCAATGAATATTCAGGACTGATTTCCTCTAGGATGGACTGGTTGGATCTCCTAGCATGCAGTTAAAGGGACTCTCAAGAGTCTCCTCCAACACCACAGCCCAAAGCATCAATTCTTCAGCAGTCAGCTTTCTTTATGTTCCAACTCTCACATCCATACATGACTACTGGAAAATCATAGCTTTGACTCAGTTCAGTTCAGTCGCTCAGTCATGTCCAACTCTTTGCCGTCCCATGGACTGCAGCATGCCAGGCCTCCCTGTCCATCACCAACTCCCAGAGATTACTCAAACTCATGTCCATTGAGTCGGTGATGCCATCCAACCATTTCATCCTCTGTCGTCCCCTTCTCCTCCTGCCCTCAATCTTTCCCAGCATCAGTGTCTTTTCAAATGAGTCAGTTCTTTGCATCAGGTGGCCAAAGGATCAGAGTTTCATCGTCAACATCAGTCTTTCCAATGAATATTCAAGAATGATTTCCTCTAGGATGGACTGGTTGTGACAGCGTAACAGGCAGGAAGGCCGGGGGTCTCCAGATAGAGGAAAGAGGCTGCAAGTGTCAGACATTTTTTTCTGTCCTAAGTGGCAGGAGGAAACAAACTAGCGATATTTTTCCCTTCTCTGTACAAATTTAAAACGAGGTTTCTCTTAAAATACTGTTTTCATAATGACACCTGGTTTCACCTGGTGTCAGCTATTCTCAGACCTTGAGTTAACCAGTGCATTTTTCTTATGGAAATGTTTGTCTTAAGCCATGTTAATGTACTATGCATTTACCCCAGACTCTGTCTTCAAGTTCTGCCTAATGGCTCAGAACTGACTTGACAAACCAGTATGTAATACTCAGATGTTGTTCCCCTAATCTATGTAAACAAAACTAATTATATGGCAATCTGCCCTTCTACAAGATTCAAGTCAATCGTTTTATGGCCTGGGATGAATCATCTGGTGCCAAGATTATCGCAAAATGCATCTTATGGGGCCTGGTGCCATTCTCTGAGTTTTAAGACATTCCTTTCTTTCATTCCTTTCTTTCATTAGCAGACTGCTAGTGACTGTATAACATTCAGCTAAAGTCTAACAGGGGAGCACTCTTTCTGCCCCCTTCTGATGCCTATGTCAGAAGCTTTCTCTGTCTCCTTTATACTTTAATAAAACTTTATTACACAAAAACTCTGAGTGATCAAGCCTCGTCTCTGGCCCCGGATCGAATTCTTCTCTGGAGGCCAAGAATCTCAGTGTCTTCTCATTCAGCAACAACCTTTCAGCTGGATCTCCTTGCAGTCCAAGGGACTCTTAAGAATCTTTTCCAACATCACAGTTCAAAAGCATCAATTCTTCGGTGCTCAGCTTTCTTTATAGTCCAACTCTCACATCCATACATGACTACTGGAAAAACCATAGCCTTGACTAGACAGACCTTTGTTAGCACAGTAATGTCTCTGCTTTTTAATATGCTGTCTAGATTGGTCATATGTTTTCTTCCAGGGAGCAAGTGTCTTTTAATTTCATGGCTGTACTCACCATCTGCAGTGATTTTGGAGCCCAAGAAAATAAAAAATCTGGCCATGAAGTGATGGGACCAGATTCCATGATCTTAGTTTTCTGAATGTTGAGCTTTAAGCCAACGTTTGATGCTCCTCTTTCACTTGCATCAAGAGGCTCTTTAGTTCTTCTTTGCTTTCTGCCATAAAGCAGGTGTCATTTGCATATTTCAGATTATTGATATTTCTCCCGGCAATCTTGATTCCAGCTTATGCCTCCTCCAGCCCAGTGTTTCTCATGATGTACTCTGCATATAAGTTAAATAAGGAGGGTGACAATATACAACTTTGACACACTCCTTTCCGTACTTGGAACCAGTCTGTTGTTCCATGTGCAGTTCTAACTGTTGCTTCCTCACCTATTTACAGGTTTCTCAAGAGGCAGGTCACATGGTCTGGTATTTCCATCTCTTTCAGAATTTTCCACAGTTTGTTTTGATCCACACAGTCAAAGGCTTTGGAATAGTTAATAAAGCAGAAATAGATTTTTTTTCTGGAACTCTCTTGCTTTTTCTGTGATCCAACAGATGTTAACTATCTGATCTCTGGTTCCTCTGCCTTTTCTAAATCCGGCTGAACTTCTGGAAGGTTATGGTTCATGTACTATTAAAGCCTGGCTTGGAGAATTTTCAACATTACTTTGCTACCATGTGAGATGAGTGCAATTATGGGGTAGTTTGAGCATTCTTTGGCATTGCCTTTCTTTGGGATTGGAATGAAAACTGACATTTTCCAGTCCTGTGGCCACTGCTGAGTTTTCCAAATTTGCTGGCATATTGAGTGCAGCACTTTCACAGCATCATCTTTCAGGATTTGAAACAGCTCCACTGGAATGCCATCGCCTCCACTAGCTTTGTCCATAGTGATGCTTCCTAAGGCCCACTGGACTTCCCGTTCCAGGATGTCTGGCATTAGGTTGGTGATCACACCATCGTGGTTATCTGATTTTGGTATCGACTATCTGATGATGTCCCTGTGTAGAGTCTTCTCGTGTGTTTTTGGAAGAGGGTGTTTGCTATGAGCAGTTTGTTCTCTGGTCTGGAGGAACAAGCAAATTTGGCCTTGGAGTACAAAATGAAGCAGGACAAGGCCAGCAGAGTTTTGCCAAGAGAATGTACTGGTCACAGCAAACTCACACATACACACACACACAACCCTATTTAAGGTTTTCAGATGAACAAAGCTGCCGAGTACACCTCAGCTCTTTGCACATCCCCACTTGCGAAGTATTTCTTGGAGTCCCCAGAATTTCCACATTGTTCTCTAGCTTATCACGCCTCTGGAGAGGCTCTGCCTCATGTGTGGGGCACCCACGTTCTGTCCGTGTCTTAGGCTGCTCAGGCTTGCTGTTGCTTCTCTGGGAGGAGGCCACTTGGCCCCGGATACTGCCTCCAAGCTCTCCCCCAAGCTTCAAGTCCTGAGGCTGTTCAGAGTCTTGTGTTTTCTTCAACCCTTCTTACAGAGCAGGAGCCTGGTTATAGTCTGTGCGCAAATGAGGAGAATGCCCTTTCTCTGGGGAGATCAAGTCCATCCCATGCTCTGGGAAAAAGAGTTTCCCGGAATGTTGAGTAGGCCTGGCATGAAGGAATGATATGTGTGTATCTAAGATACATTTTTGGATTTTAGAAAGGTAATTCTTTTTTTGTTGTTGCTTTCTGGCTTAAGTATACTTTTAAACAAGTTTTTGTTTATATACAGTTTTCAAAGGTCACTTTCCATTTACAGTCAGTACACAGTTATGGCTGCC